>CATIWR010077681.1:0-27588 GCA_949677035.1 Omphalea diandra | reverse complement strand
TCGCGGTCGCGACTCAGCCGAGATTCGCACCGTGAATTCGTCTGTGACAAAAAGTCCTTTCTTCCTTCAAGGTTCGCGGCCGAGAATCATACTGCGATTTCGTCTGTCTGGTTCTCAATATGCCTTATTCATGAATCGCGGTCGCGAATAAGTAGGTTGCGGTCGCGATTTTCATGCTACTTTGGAATTCATAAACTTCTTTATTTCTTCTTGAGGAAATGATTCAATTCTGCAAAAACAACACTTATTTGAAACATTAGTGATGATCAATCTACTTTGTCAAGATCAAAAGAGATTTTAAACATAGGATTAAGTATCCTAGTCCAACACTTCTTAATCATGAATTTTGAACATGTTATGAGGGAGCAATTTCATGTTAGAAAAAGATAAAATAACTTACCTCTTTTGCTAAAACTAAAAAAGCTTAGGGTTTCCTCCAAGCTTGCTCACTCTTCTCCCTTTCCTTATTATTCTTCTTCTTCTTCCTCCTCCTCCTCCTCCTTTCTTCCTTTATTTCTTTCTATTTTCTATACTTCTTCAAGTTTTTTGGCTCTCCAATCCGATCTTAAAAGATGAAAAATGTAATTTGTATACCTACCATAATAAGATAAAATCATATTGTCTCACTACCATTGGTTGGAAGTTCAATATTCCTCTTTTAGTTCCTTTTCTTTACTCTTTCATCACCTCCATTCATCTCATAATCCATATATGCTCGTTATACTTTCAAATAAGCTCTAAAATACCATTATTTATGGTTCTATATCATGCACACAACATAAGAGAATTTTCCATGCAACTGTATAATCATTACATATATGTTTAAGTGTCTCAAATGCAATGGTGCAAGTGTCATCATCGTGCTTATCCAATTCACATATCTAAATGATCATTTATCTAATGCATATGTTCTTGTGGGATTGCAAATTATTTATGCAATGAATATGATCATGTGAGAACTCTAATGAATGAGGATAAGGATGTTACATTATGTGGTGACTCTAGTTAAGTTTCAAGGGTTGTACCAAAGTATTACCCCACATTCACCTCTCGTTGTCCATTTCATTTCAAGAAGGGTTTTAATCTATTTTGAAGCCTCTAAAGGATCCCCTGATGATTCGAATGCAAGCCATCAAATGGGGATGTATCATTATAGAACCCCCATCCTTTTGACCACCTGATGATCAATAAAAGGTTAAAAATTACAAGAAAGATTCTGCTCATTTAAGTGTAGCTACAAAATCGAGGTGCTCATACTAAAAGTCTCTTAATACAATATTTAATCAGGTAGTCATCAAACATAGCAAGACCTCAGTGATGATAATAATCTATTAAAGTCTCTTAACACAAAATAGATTAAGGAATTATTAAAGATCTACTTCATGAAAAGCATCTCTCGATAGTCAATTCATACTAAGTATGATTAATGGCTAGTCAATCAATAGTAATAAGTTCACAATAATTGCTAACATAATGGATGAATAAAAATTAAAAAGACTTAGATTAGAAAATCATAAAATTAAACAAGATCCATCTACACCCTAACTAAGAAATAATTAGTTCATGATGGAAGGGGAAGTAATTAACTATGTGGTGTGAAAGACATGATCTTCAATCCTTTAATCTTTATTGATTGCCTTTTGATCTCCGTTTGCTCCTAAACACCTTTCTTAATGGCTTACTTCTCTCTTCTATTTAACTATCTTCACTTTTTGGATCCTTTAATTCATTTGCCCTAGCCTTCCATAGTGATCTTTATAGCACAACATAGAAATCTTGAAAAGTGAAATAGGAAGCAATTATAGTGAAATAGGAACTCAAATTTTTGTCTTAGTAATGATGCACAACCATGCAAATTGATGCATGGTTGTGTCACTTCATGATCCCTTTTTGGAGTTGTTTATTGCTTCTTTACATAGGGGTTTAAATAGGTTGCATGACTGTGTAAGGATTTACATGGCTATGCAAAAGATTTACATGGCCGTGTAAAATGGGGGTGGAATTCGAATTAGCTTGTGCCTTCCTTAAATAGGGGCGCACATAGGGTGTAAATGGCTTGCATGGCCTTTCCTGTTCAATTTTAACCCTATAAAAATTTAATACACCATATAAGGTCCTTCTAATATGATAAATACATTTAAGGATTCTAATATTTCAAGGAAATAAAACTAGAAAATTTGTTATTTTATGCACCAACCCGTATTAAATGTTACTAATATGATTATCTACTTTTATAATTTAAAATTTTTGGTTAATTTAATGGTGAAAAATATACTTATAGAGCTATTTTCATAAAATATTTAATAGTAGACCTATACAATATAGCTATAGAAAATAATTAATTTAAAATAGTAAATGATAATATTTTAATCTCAAACTTCACAGGAGTATCATTGATATGTCTAGTATTATATATATATATATATATTAAAAATTTTAAAGCACTTGATATATTAGCTTTGAGGCTATTTAAGTATATTATCTTGCGGAAGTTATCAAGCACTACAATCCAATTAAAGTTATAATTTAAAATAACAAATAACATAAATTATCTTAAATTTTATATAGATATCTTTAACATATTTATTATGATATGTAATGTTTTCAAAATTTTTAGAGTGCTAGATATATTAGTCTAAGGTCGATATATTTTTGCTATTACATAAAAGTTATTAGGTAGGATACTCTATTTGATATTATAATTAAAAATAGTATATAATCTTATTTTAATCTTAAATTTTATATAGAATATATTTAAATATATTTAAACTAATATCAAAATTTTTGTGAAATTTTGGAGTACATAAAATATTTATCCTAGTAGAGTTTCATACAATATTTGGCATGGACTTATAATTGGAACAATGTATGTTATTAAATTAAATTATTTTTAATTTTGTTGGACTAGGTTCGTTTAACCTAAGTCATGAACCTCTTTTGATCTTGACAATAGAGATTGATTAATACTAATACTTTCTTTTAGTGTTGTGTTACAAATTATAAGTTATTTTTTTATTATAAATTGGATGGAGTTCAAAATCTCGAACCTTGTAAAGATCACTCTTTTGCAACTGCGAATAAGTCACAAGGATGGACATAGCTAGGAAATAGGAATTCGCGAGGCAATTCACAACTGCGACTTAACTGAAAGAAGTGAAGCTTTAGTAACAGAGGAATTCGCAGTAGGTATCGCATCAGGATTCGTGACCGTGACTTTCATAGTGACAATGGAAGGAATCAAATCCACAGCCACAATATGCCAAATGTCTTAGGTAATCGTTGAATATCAAAAATTGTAAGGGTGAATACTTGCTAATGATCGCGACTAAAGGAGTTGTAGTTTCCTCACCAAACAAAAGAATTTGCGGTCTCAGTCACGCCCAAGACATAGCTATCTTGCGACCATGACTTTTGATAGTTTTTAGAGTATAACAGCTATATTTTCCTAGACAACCAATGGACAGCTAACACCTGGACTACCCGTTAGACATAAAAGGGGTTTTTCGCCGAAATTTTTGGCTCCACAATGGAAATTGAAAATTCACGACCTCGAAATGGGAGTAGTGGCCGCAACTTCTGCCAGATAAGCATTTAATACTAAATCTGCCAAGCACATCTTGGAGATTTATTGATAGTTTTATACTAACATCTCTTTGGTGGATATGAGTTATAAATACTCCACCAAACAAATGCAAATAAAAGAGAATTCATTAATTTATAACCAAACTCTTGCCTTTTTGTTGTTCAATCTTTCATTCTCATTTATGTGTTGTTAATTCTTAGGTGTGAGCAATAAACACCATTGTAAAGAGGTTGAGAGTTACCTATAGTCAAAACTCTTAAGAAAGTTTTTAGTGTGAGCCTGCAAAACACTTGTGAGAGGTTTTTTGTGTGAGCCTAGAAACACAAGGTGCAAGGTCTTTGTGTGAGCCATAAACACAAGTTGTAAAAGTTTGGTGTGAGCTTAGAAACACCAGTTGAGTTGAGTAAAACACCTAACTGTGGAGAATTGAGGAGTGGATGTAAGGTTTGTTAATACCTAAACCACTATAAGCACTTATGTCAATTATCTTTTCTCTTTCCTAACTTTTTAAACATATTTATCTTATATTTTATTTTGTAATCAACCACCAATTCAATCCCCCTTCTTGGTGCCCTAGGCCAACAAGTAGTATCAGAGCCAAGTCTCACTAAAAGCCTTAATTGAGTGAATAAAGATCAATGGCACAAGAAGGAATCCATATACACCTCAAGCTTTATTTTGATGGAGCAGACTATACTCATTGAAAGTATAGGATAGAGATCTATGTAGACATTGATGTGGTGGATCTATGGGATGTTATTGTTAAAGAATGGAACCCACCCATTAAAGTGGTAGATGGGAGTGAAGAGTTAATCCCTAGAGAAGCCACCCAATAAAGTGGTAGATGGGAGTGAAGAGCTAATCTCTAGAGAAGAATGGGTTGAAGCACACAAAAGATCAAATGGCAAACACAAAAGAGTCATGGCAATCCTTCTAAGTTCTCTCTCAAGAAAAAAAATTTTGAAGGGTACAACATTGCCAAACTGCTCATGGCATTTGGAAAGCTTTAGAGAACTGTCATGAGGGCACCACCTTAGTGAAATCCAACCAACTTCAGATGTATGAGATAGAATGGAAGTTATTCATGATGAAGGAGGATGAGAGCATAACAAATATGACAAATAGGTTCCTAGCTATTGTCGCCAACATGAAGAAGTTTAGTAGGGTTCTTACAAACCATGAGGTAAACTCCAAAATTCTAAAGTCTTTACCCCTTGAGAAATTTGGTGCTAGAGTATGTAGTATCCAAGAGTCCAACCCGAAAATAGGGAAGATTCCAATCGATGTTTTGATAGATAAGCTCTTGACTTATGAGTTAACCTTAAAGAAAGATGAGGAAATAAAGAAAATGAGGGGCCAAGCTGAAAAATCTGAAAAGCAAGAAAGGATGACATTGGCACTCAAATCATCTTCAAAGTAAAAGGAACTATAAATAACCTCAAGTGAAGAGGAGAGTGACAAGGAGGAGAAGGAACTTACAATGCTCTCTACAAGGACCAATAAGTTGATTAGAAGAATAAAAGAAAGAATGAACTTTAAGAAACCAACTCCTAATCCTAAAGAGAGATCAATCGATATCACTTGCTATGAGTGTGGCAAGCAAGGCCACATTAAGTATGATTGCCCTAAGCTAAAGAATAAGAAGAAAGGGGACAAAAAGAAGAGGAAGAGGATTTAAAGCCACTTAGGATGATAGCTTAAGTAAAGATGATGAAGAAGTGGAGATTGCTAACATATGTTTCATGGCTCAAGAGGACTCTCCTAATGAGGTAAGCACTTCATCTCATTATACTTCTAAATATGATGATTTAAATGATGTAGATGATGAGCTTCTAGAAGCTTTCACATTGAAATGTGACAAATATAAGTCACAAATGAAGACTTACAAGAGGAAGTGCACAAAATTAGAGGATGATTATAAATCCCTTAATAGCCTTGTAAGTGAATTGAGGGCTTTAAATGAAGAACCCAAAAGGATATGGAAAATCTCTCCAAATCATCTTTATCACCAGCTTCATTAAGAAAGGAGAATCGTTCTTTAAAAGGAGAAGTTATTGAGCTTAGAAGCTCTAACTGTAAATTTCATAAGGTTAAGAAAGCTTTGGATACACTCATAGTATCACAAAGGCCTCCCTTGATTAGGCATGATCTAGGTTTCAATAAAGCCTCAACCTCCACACCTACACTTACTACATTTGTTAGAGCTTCAACACCTCAAACTTCAAGTATTGAGGTTATTGAAAAAAAAGAGTGCTTAAAGCACTAGACCTCTAATGCCTAAGGGCAAAGGGAAAGTGCAATAAGGCTCAAAGTCTACTTCTCAAAAGGCTAATCATGCTTACATGTACAATAAGAAACATACTTCATGGTAACACACATAAAAAATTCATATCTATATCCTTATATGTTTGTTCATGTTCTCACACACATTATATTGGTATGAGAAAATCCCCTACTTATAACAAGACAATGCATAGAAGAAAGACATATAAGTCTAAGCTTCAATGCCATTATTGCATGAGATATAGACACATTAATGTTTATTGTTACATTAGGAAGGCTCACTTCAAATTGCAGGACCTTATAATACCTAACCCCCTAGGACCTAAGTATGTTTGTGTACCAAAGAAGAGATTATTTATTTGTGTTCTGTAGGGATGTTTGGTAGCCACCAATAAATTAAACAATTGACATGTGGATAGCTAATCCCAGTCTTCCCAAAGTTGTTGAAACTAATTTTAGTGAACTTGGTTATGGGGGCATTCTAAAATAAATGAAGAAAGGTAATACACTTCTGGTCACTACAATCACACATAACAGAACTATTCTACCATTAAAAAAGAAATTTTGAGCATTGTTTTATGTATCCAAAAATTTCAATCTGATTTGCTCAGTCAAAAATTTTTACTTCGCATTAATTGTAAATTAGCAAAAGAAATTCTACAGAAAGATGTTCAAAACATTGCATCAAAATAAATATTTTCTTGATGGCAAGCTATTCTTAGCATCTTTGATTTTGACATAGAATTCATTAAAGAAACTTCAAATTCTTTGGCTGACTTTTTGACTCGTAAATTCTTACAAAATAGAGAAATGCCAAAACAAATGGGAGAAAAATGAAAACCCTACAAACAAATCTCTCATCATATAGTCCTTAGCTATTACCCCAGCAACCATAAAACCTATTACCATGTAGCTTGATACCTTTCAAAACCCAACCTAGTAATATATCCACCTTTGCCACAAAACATAAGCCCAACCAAGGTCCAACAAATTGATCTATGGACTAGAATAGTTGTCAACTCTCCAGAGTTGATGGAATTATTCCAAACCTTAGCCCAAGAATGCCAAATGAGCAGTTATATTCCTACCACTCCCTGTGGTTTCCAGACACTTCTGCAAAGTTAATAAGTAGTCTAAACACAACAACTGGACAAAGGTAAGACTTATTTACTTGTTTCCAAAACAAAAACTGGTAGGTCTTCTTCTAAAACCATCTCTCAAATGTTTTGAGCATGACTGTCGAAACTTTTAAGTTTGTCTATAAGAAGTTTGCTCCTAGAGAGGAAGGTTGACTTATACCACTGAAAATTGTTAAGGCTTTTACGTCTAATGTTTGATAACAAGTCAGTATTCTTATCTTTAAGATGAGAAGTGCCTCCAAGAAAGTGTTGTATTAGGGCCAAGATAAGAGTTGACATAGTATTCTATATTGGTTCTTCTAAATGGTTGAGGATAAGTTTTCCTTCCTCACCAGTTTGAATGGCATTTAGAATGTCTAGATGTTAGGTTGCGGTTAAGTCGTAATCCCACCATCCTTTTAATTGTCTTAAGAATCTTTCAACGAGGAGTTCAATGATTGTTCTGTCAGTAGTGTCCACATGGGATTTACAGTTGTTTGACGCCATGGTCATTTGTTGGAGAAAATTGAGTATCTGGTACTTAGTCATGCCATTTATATTCCATTCATATATGGAATTGGTACTATATTTTGGTTGAACTAAAGGATTAGGTTGGAGACCTATTTTGGTGATAATCTATTTGTAAAAATGGGTTTGACCAGGTGAGTTTTGAAACTTCTACTAGAGACTCATATTGATCATCTAAAGTTTCTAGAAGGTGTTCTTTATCGGATATAGGTTCTAAGGTTTTATTTAGGGTACTAACACTATGTTGGGTTTCTAACTATGGTGTATCAGGGACAATAAAGATAGAGAATTCTATCCTACTAAGTTGATCCTTAATAGCCTATAAGCATTTTGTCTTATTAGTCTTAATTTCTTGTTCGGCTGAAGTAGAAAATTTATAGGGTTGAAAGATAGGGTTCTTAATTCTAAATTTGTTGGTAGTTTCTATAGAGTCAGTAGAAACTTCTCAAATTTTGGTTTAACTTTCTATCCTAGAAAGTTATTTTCCTTTGGTGTTCAAATAGATATTTGTGTAGTTACTTTGAGATACTAAATTTCTTAAGTTGGCAGAGTCATTATCCTGTGGTCTTTTCAAAGGACTTGCGTCAAGGACTTTTGATCCTATAGGGTTCCTTATTTGCCTAAGGGGAGGATGTTCAAATTCTATATGGCCATCAAATGTTTCCTAACTAGTTACCTTTTTATGAGTGGTAACTAGATGCAAACTATGAATTGTATAAGAAATGTTGTTTTTATAAGCATACATTTCAAACCAATCAAAGAAGAAAATCTATGTTTTATGTTGATGCACAAAGTTATAAAATTTTTCTTATATATGTTGTCTCTTATTCAGAAAGTGTTCAAAAAACCATAAATGTTTTTCCAAATTATGAGGAGCATAAAATCTCTATGAATTTTGGTCTTATTTACCTCAAAAGGCTTTTCCAAAACATTCAACTCTTGAGCTATGTTTTCAGGGATAGCTGAAGCAGTTGGAGAGTTAGGAGGGGAAGGGGTTTTTACCTCTTATGTGTTTTCATGGTAGACTGGTTTTGACATAAGGATACTATAGTATATGTTTTGAAAAGAGCTAGTAGGTATATTTAAAGTAGAATATGTTAGCCTAGAGCAGCAAGAAGGGGGCTTGAATTAATGGTTAATTAAAAATTAAAACGAAAGGTTAATATGTTTAGGAAGTGAAGAATCAAAACAAAGATTTATGTGGTTTAGGTGTTAACAAACCCTATGTCTACTCCCCAATCCTACACAATTGGGTATTTCACTTAACTAAATTGGTGTTTCCAAGCTTACACCAAACTTATACACCTTGTGTTTATGGCTCACACAAAAACCCTTAAACTTGTGTTTTCTAGGCTCACATAAAAACTCTCACAAGTGTTTTTAGGCTTGCACTTTAACCTCTTACAAGAGTTTTAGAATCTAGGCTAACTCTCAACCTACTTATAATGGTGTTTATTGCTCACACCAAACAATCAATAACACAATAAAGAAGAGTAAAAGAATGAGTACCAAATTGACAAGAGTTTTATTACAATCAATTGAATTCTCTTCCATTTACATCTATTTGGTGGAGTATTTATAGTCCATGTCCACCAAAGGGATGTTACTCTAAAACTATCCACGAATCTTCAAGTTGTGCTAGGCAAATTTTGCATTAAATGCTTGTCAGGCAGAAGTCACGATCGCTACTAGCAGTTCGCGATCGCGAATTTCCAATTTACATTAAGGAGCTAGAAATCGTGACAAAGAATCTCATTTTGTGTCTAACGGCTAATTCATGTATCCTTCATCAATTGGTTATTCAACAAAAATTGTTATTGTGTTCTACCTACTACTTAAAAGTCACGATCACGAGTTGTCTTAGCCTTGGACGCACCTGAGACAATGAATTCCTATGTTTGGTAAGGAATTTTCAACTTCCTGAGTCGTAGTCACGATAAAATATTTACTCATATGATTTTTGATTTCTAACGATTCCCTTGAACACTTGGCATGTTATGGTTATGGCTTTGGTTCCCTCCTTTATCACTATGAAATTTGCAGTCGTGACCTCAAATGTGAATGCCACCATGAATTCCTCTGTGACTCGACCTTATTTCATTTGGCTAAATCACGGCTATGAATTGGCCGACGAATTCCTCTAGCGTTGCTTCATCCATCCTTATAGCTAATTCGCAGTCGCGATTTAAGGGATACAGACCGTGAATTTGGATGACCTTCACAAGGTTGGAGATTTTGATTTCCATCCAACTTCCAATTAAAAAACTATCTTATAAAATGCAAAACAATACTTAATGAAAATATTAGAATTGATCAATCTCTATTGTCAAGATTAAAAGAGCTTCATGACTTATGTTTAACCACTTAGTCCAACAATCTCTCCCTTTTTTATTTGACAACTTAGATTGATCTCAAGGAAAAACAAATGCAGGAGTTGTGAAGTTAGGATGGTCAATGATGAAATGATCAATGAATACTTAAAGAAATTCTAGCCAATGATCAAAGAAAAATCTTAAGTACTCTAAGTTTGAAAAAAAAATGCTCCCCTTCAACTTATGCTTTTTTGCATCACTTGTTTTCTCTCCACACTCACTTGGTACCCCATTTGGCAAGATCAAAAAGAGGGTAAATATGAAGGACTAGATGAAATGCATAAAGTTGAGAGAAAGTGATCATAAGGAGCAAATAATAATAACTCACATAACAATAAGAAGTGCAATTACGTTACATAAAAAAATTTCAATCACATAGCATATAAGACAAAGAATTACAAATCAAACACTTTTATTTATTTATAAATTGTGGGATTAACAGTGTTTAAAAACAAAATAGAGAAAGAAAAAAATAAAAATCCTAAAGGTAATCTAAAAGATTGGATAACTAGCATCATCTCCAAAATCATCTTGTTCTTCATTATCTCCTCCTCCCTCAGCTTCATCATTTGCCTCAATCTCTTGATCGTCCTCCTCTTTTGGTGTGTCTTCCCAATCTTTAAAATCTGGAAGATGACAAAGAGAAGCACTAACTTTCTCTTGTAAATTAAACAAATCATTGTGTAGGTGGGAAAAGAGGAGAAATCTTATCTTGCGTATCCTTATCACCTTGTCCAATTTTTGGTTGATGGTGCCAAGAGAGATTTGGACTTAGGTTTTGGTTGAAGAGGTGGGATTGGTTGTTCTCCTTCTTCAATGACAAGCCTTTTTCTTTTGGAGGCTTGGGATGTTTCCAACTTTTTTGCTCCAAAAGCACCCAGAGTATAAGCATAAAAATCAAGATGAATAGCTTGGGCATTGATGAATTAAATGAGGTCCAAAAAGTTTTGAGAGGGAAGAAACTTCTTAGTGAGGAATTTTTCATTTTCCTCATTAAAAGCACCAACATATCTATAGATGGCAGTAACATAAGAAGGGAGAAGAAAATTACTCTTAGGTTTAGTGCTCATGTGAATTAGTTGATCCACAAGACATCAGCTGATTTTTATAGGCTTGTTTTTGACAAGGCAAAAAAGGAAAGCAATATCCTTTTGGAATACTTTTCGTTACCATCCCCTCTTGCGTTAATAGAAAAGGTGATGATATGATGATGTAGTGAAAAAGGTAGGGTTTGAATGTATTTGGCTAAGGAAGTTTTGGGCTCATGTTTGGTCCCGATGGAAATCTCATACCAAAACTCAAAATGGATAACATCAAGAGCAAAAATGATGAATGGAATGTCATCTCTGACTTGAAGGTTGAAAGGATTGGATAATTGTTCAAAAGTGATGAAAAAAAGGTCTCCAAAAGCACAAAACACTAACCCGTATTGGCTAGCATAAGATTTGGCTCTTCGACTTAGAGTCACGGTGCACATAAACTATCGCATAATTTCCTCATATCTGGGCTCATCACGAAATATGAATTCGTTCCATCTTAGGTTACAAAGAAATGTGTGGATTTCATTTTTAATTCCCAGCGACTCAAGCAGAAAGGTAGAAGGAATTTTGTTTTGAATGATGATCTTGGAGGCATTTGCCTTATAGTGATCCTTCTCTTATTTCATAATCCCTTTCATTTGGTGTAGAGCCAGGGATCCAGAAGGTTGTGCTACTGTCTTTCTCTTCTCTACTCTTGAAGCTTTCTTAGGGGTCACTTGTGAGTTGAAGGAAGATTTAAAGATTTGAGAGTAAGGAAGAGGATGGATTGAGATATCTTAGCAAGAGTGATGAAAATCACTATTTAGAGGGGTTTATATAGGCTAAGAAAGGGTGTGAAAATGACTAAAAATGATCAGAAATGAATTAAATGGAGGAGTGCAATGGTTGGCAATCAAATCACTTAAATGTGTGGCAGTTACCCAAATTCGCGATCGGGATCTGAAAGTCGCGATTGCTAATTCTGAAAAATGTGAGTAAGAGATAAAAAAAAATCCTCAGGAAATGTGTTTAATAGTCAAAAGTTTTGAAATTTGAACAAATTTGTGGTGGGATTGAAAGTTGTGATGGCAAATTGATGGTTGTCAGCCAAAAGATGAGTACCTATAATGCACAACCGTGAATCACGGAATAACGACCACGAATTACAAGGCAAAAAGATAACTATGAAATTTTAAGACTTGATGTCAAAAACTATGATCCACTTTGATATTTTAATGTTTAAATCATGTAAGTTGGCAATGAAAAACACAATTGCACACAGAATTAGGACATCTAAAGGAAATAAACATCGCATACATCACACAAGGCAATCATTAAATCATGGAATAATACAACATATAGAATGATCTAATTTTTCACTTTAGGGAGCTTCCTTCTAGCATTCCTAATTCTCTCTTAATGAAGTTCATCCTTTCTTCATTGAGAGGTTTAGTAAAAAGCTCCACAAGTTAACAATTTGTGTTTATAAACTCTAACACAATATCACCATTTTAGACATGATCTCTAAGAAAGTGATACCTAATGTCTATATGTTTGCTCCTATAATGTTGGATGGGATTCTTTGAAATATTTGATGGGAATGTGATCAACAACTTTGTCATAATCCTTTAATTGTTATTTAATCCGAAGGACTTGAATGCAACAATAACCCGCAGCTACATGCTTAGCTTCGGCGATAGATAAGGCAACCAAAACTTGCTTTTTACTAAACCAATAAACTAAGCACTGTTCTATAAATTGGCAAGTTCTAAAAGTGTTCTTTCTATCTAAAAGACTGCTAGCATAATCCATATCTGAGTAACCTATGAGACTAAATGAAGAATCTCTAGGATACCATAACCCTAAATGTAATGTGCCATGCAAATATTTGAAAATTCTTTTGATAGGATTCAAATGTGATTCTTTAGGACAAGATTGAAATCTAGCACACATGTATACACTAAACATTATATCAAGTTTAGAAGCGATAAGATAAAGTAGAGAACCAATCATACCTCAATCTCTCTTCTCATCAACCATCTTACCTGATTCATCCTTGTCCAATTTGATGGTAGCACTCATTGGTGTTTTTACTACTTTATATCCATCCATGTAAATTTCTTGAGAATGTCCTTTGTGTATTTGGCTTGGTTGATGAAGATCCCTTCTTTGGTTTGCTTGATTTGTAGACTAAGGAAAAACTTGAGCTCTCCCCTCATGCTCATCTCGAATTCCCTTGTCTAGTTAGCAAACTCCTCACATATAGATTCATTAGCAGCACCAATAATGATATCATCACTATAAATTTGCACTATTAGTGTATCATGATTATGCCTTTTACAAACAATATTGTGTTAACCTTCTCCTTTTCAAAATCATTTGTCAAAAGAAAAGAACTAAGCCTTTCATATAAAGCTCTAGAAGATTGTTTCAAACCATATAAGGCTCTATTCAATTTAAAAACATATATTTGGAAAACTATGAAATTCAAAACCAGGAGGTTGTTCAACATACATTTCCTCCTCAATGACACCATTTAGAAAAGCACTCTTGGCATCCATTTGTAAAAGTTTAAAATTCATATGACATGCGTAAGCCAAAATAATCCTAATGGCCTCTAACCTTGCTACGGGGGCATAAGTTTGATCATAGTCTATGCCTTCCTCTTGGTTTTAACCTTTTACAACCAATCTAGCCTTATTCCTAGTGATGAACCCTTGCTTATCTAACTTATTTCTAAACACTCATTTGCAACCTACAATTGGGTATTCCTTAGGCCTAGGAACAAGTTCTCACACATTGTTTCTTTCAAATTGGTTGAGTTTCTCTTGCATAGCAATCACCTAACTCCCATCATCAAGAGCCGAAATCTATATCAATAGATTTCGGATCAAATTGAGAAACAAAAGCAAGATTATTATCTAAAAAGTTAAGTTGAGATCTAGTACTTACACCTTTTGAAGTATCACAATGATTAAATCTTTGGGGTGATGCTTGGAGAATATATAATCCTTGGGTAAATCTTGACTTGACAATTCTTCTTATTGATGTTGTGATTCTTTATTTGCTCTTAAAATTTTCCAAGATTATCCATGGTATTCAATATATAGCACTTGCATCCAAATACTCTTAGGTACGATATCTTAGGTTTTCTATCATTTCATAGCTCATAAGAAGTTTTATTGAGAATAGGTCTTTTGAAAACTCGATTTGCAATATAACACGAAGTATTGATAACTTCAGCCTAAAAGTAATTTTACAAAGAATACTCATTGAGCATAATTCTAGTCCTCTCTACTAGTGTTCTATTTTTCCTCTTTCTAACACCATTTTGTTTTGGTGTTCTAGGAGTTGAAAAGTTATGAAAATCCCATTTTCTTGGCAATAAGATTCAAAAAGACTCATTTTGAAATTCTTTTTTATGGTCACTTCTTATTGAAGAAATGAAGTAATCCTTTTCATTTTGAATTCTTTTTTCAAAACTTTTAAAAGCATCAAAAGTATTATACTTATGAGCTAAAAAGGACACTCAAGTAAACATAGAGTAATTATCACCTAGAACTAGTGCATAATGTTTTCCACCTAAACTACCACTCCTAGTAGGTCATATCAAGTCCATATGAATTAATTGAAGAGCTCTAAAAGTACTTACAATATTATTTGCTTTAAACGAAGATTGTTGTTGCTTCCCCATTTGGCAAGGACCATAAGTTTTGTCTCTACAGAACCTTAGCTTGGGAAGACTTTCCACTAGTTTTCCTTTTGATAAGCTTTGTAAAAGCTCCATGCTAGCATGTCCAAGTCTTCTATGTCATAGCAAGCTTCATTACTGAGAGACACAAGACATTTAAAAGATTGATTGGTTAGCCAAATTGTCTAAGTCAATTAGATAGGTATTGCATTTCCTTTGAAAACTACCTTTTTATCCACCAAAGTGGTAACTCGGCATTCTTGAGGGCCAAAGGTGACTTTATTACCTTTGTCACATAATTGACTTATACTAAGCAAATAATGCAAGCCATCAACAAGTAAAACATCATTAATTAAGGAGCAACCATTCTTACCAATGGTCCCAATGCCAATTACCTTACCTTTGGCATTGTTACCAAATGTGACATTACCACCTTCCTTTTCCTTTAAGACCATGAAAAGCTTCCTATTGTGGTCATGTGCTTTAAGCATCCATTATCCACACGTCAATCATTTGCTTCATTGATGGCTGCCAAACACCCCTACATAACATAAATAAATCATCTTTGTTTTGATATCCAAGCATACTTGGGTCCTAGGGGGTTAGGTTTTGAAGGATCCTCCAACTTGAGGTGAGCCTTCCTTATGAAACAATAAACATTATATGTCCATACATCATGCAATAAAAGCATTAGAGTTTAGACTTATATGTTTTTCTCTTATGCATTGCCTTGGTATGAGTGGGGGGTTTTCTCATACCAACATCATGTGTGTGAGCATGAACATGTATGAATGGGTATAGGTGTGAATTTTCTATGTGTGTTAGAATTAACATGCCTTTTATTGCACATATATGCATGGTTAGCCTTCTTAGAAATAGGCTTAAGGCATTGTTGCACCTTTTCTTTGCCTTTAGGCAATGGGGGTTTAGTACCTTGGACACTTTTCTTTCTAACAACCTTAATACTTGAAGTTTGAGGTGTTGAGGCCTTTATGAAAGTTATGGATGAAGGTGTAAAAGAAGAGGCTCCATTGAAGCCTAGACCATGCCTAATCAAGGGAGGACTTTGTGATACTATGAGTGTATCCAAAACTTTTTTACCCTTATGGAACTTAGAAATAGAGTTTCTAAGCTCAATGACTTCTCCTTTCAAAGAGTTATTCTCTTTTCTTAATGAAATTAGAGATGAAAATGACTTGAAAAGATACTCCATCGACTTTTTGAGTTCTTCATTTGAAGCCCTCAATTCATTTACAAGACTATCTAGGGATTTGATTTCATCTTCTAATTTAGTGCACTTCTTCTTGTAAGTTTTCATTTGTGACCTATACTTGTCACATTTCATGGTGAAAGCTTCTAAAAGCTCATCATCCACAGCATCTAATTCATCTAATTCAAAATAAAAGTAAGGTGAAGAGCTTACCTCATTAGGTGAATCCTCTTAAGCCATAAAGCAAAGGTTTGTAACCTCTTCCTCTTCATCTTCTTCACTTGAGCTATCATCCCAAGTGGCTTTGAAGCTCTTTCTTTTTTCTTTGTCCCCTTTCTTCTTCTTCTTCAACTTAGGGTAGTCATATTTGATGTGGTTTTGCTTGCCACATTCATAGCAAGTGACATCATTAGGTCTTTCTTTAGAAGTTAGAGTTGTTTTCTTGAAGTTCCTTCTTTTTTTCCTTCTTTTAATAAGTTCCTTAGTTCTTCTAGAAAGCATTGCAAGTTCCTCCTCCTTTTTATCACTCTCTTATTCACTTGAGGCTACTTCCACTTCCTTCTTCTTAGAAGAGGACTTGATTGTCAATGTCTTCCTTTCTTATTTTTCAGATTTTTCTCCTTAACCCTTCATTCTCTTTATTTTTTTTTTATCCTTCTTTAAGGCCAACTCATGAGTCAAGAGTTAGCTTATTAAGACATTTGTTAGCACCTTCCCTATCTCTGGGTTGGATTCTTGGATACTACATACTCTTGTACCAAATTTTCCAAGAGGTAAAGATTTCAGAATTTTAGAATTTACCTCATGGTTATTGAGAACCCTCCCAAACTTATTCATGTTGGTGGCAATAGCAAGGAGTCAATTTGTTATATCTATTATGCTTTCTTCCTCCTTCATCATGAATAGCTCCCACTTCGTCATGTACATTTCGAGTCTGCTGGACTTCATCAAGGTGGTGCCCTCATGATAGCTCTCCAAAGCCTTCCAAATACCATAAGCAGTAAGGCAATGTTGGACCCTTCTAATTTCTTCTCTTAAGAAAGAACTTAGAAGGATTATTAAAGCTCTTTTATTCCTGCTATTAGATCTTCTAAGTGATTCAACCCACTCCTCTCTAGGGATTAACTTCTCACTTCCATCCACCACTTTGGTAGGTGGCTTCCATTCCCTTGCAATAATATCCCATTGATCTACCACATCCGTATCTAAATAAATTTCTATCCTACACTTCCAATGAGTATAGTATGCTCCATCGAAATATGGCTTAAAGTGAGTGTGAACTCCTTCTTGTGCCATGATCTTTGCTCATACAATTAAGCTTTTTAAAGAGACTTGGTTCTGATACCACATGTTGGCCTAAGGCACTAAGAAGGGGGGTTGAATTGGTGGTTAATTAAAAATTAAAAAGGAAGGTTAATATGTTTAGGAAGTGAAGAATGAGATGAGAAGAATCAATGCAAAGGTTTATAGTGGTTCAGGTGTTAACGAACCCTACGTCCACTCCCTAATTCTATATAATTGGGTATTTCACTCAACTAAATTGGTGTTTCCAAACTTGCACTAAACTTATACACCTTGTGTTTATGGCTCACACAAAAACCCTTGCAACTTGTGTTTTCTAAGCTCACACAAAAACCTCTCACAAGTGTTTTTAGGCTCACACTTCAACCTCTTACAAGAGTTTTAGAATCTAGGCTAACTCTTAACCTACTTTCAACGGTGTTTATTACTCACACCAAATAATCAATAACACATTAAAGAAGAGTAAAAGAATGAGTAGCAAATTGGCAAGAGTTTTGTTTCAATCAGTTGAATTCTCTTCCATTTATATTTGTTTGGTGGAGTATTTATAGTCCACATCCACCAAAGAGACGTTACTCTAAAACTATCCCTAAATCTCCAAGTTGTGCTTGACAGATTTTGCATTAAATGATTGTCAAGGCAGAAGTTGTGGTCACTACTAGCAGTTCGCGATCGCGAATTTCTAATTTACACTGAGGAGCCAAAAATTGCGGCTGAGAACCTTGTTCTATGTCTAACAGCTAGTCTGCATGTCCTTCATCCATTGGTTATATAAGAAAAATAGTCGTTGTGTTCTACCTGCTACTTAAAAGTCGCAGTCGCGAGTTGTCTTTGCCTTAGGCGCGATTGAGACAATGAATTCCTCTGTTTGGTAAGGAATTTTTTAACTTCCTGAGTCGCGGTCGTGATAAAATATTTTCTCTTACAATTTTTTATTTCCAATGATTTTCTCTCGTAATTTTTTATTTCCAATTATTTTCTCTCGTAATTTTTGATTTCCAATGATTCCCTTGGACACTTGGCATATTGTGGCTATGGCTTTGGTTGTCACTATGAAATTTGTAGTCATGACCTCAGATGCGAATGCCACTGTGAATTCCTCAATAACTCAACCTTATTTCTTTTAGCTAAGTTGCAGCTACAAATAGGCTCACAAATTCCTCTAGCCTAGCTCCAGCAATCCTTATAGTTGATTTGCGATCACGATTTAAAGGATATAGACTGTGAATTTGGATGACCTTCATAAGGTTGGAGATTTTGATTTTCGTCCAACTTCTAATTGAAAACTATTTTATAAACTACAAAAGAATACTTAATGAAAACATTAAAACTGATCAATCTTTATTGTCAAGATCAAAAGAGGTTCATGACTTAGGTTTAACCACCTAGTCCAAGAATTCCTAGCAGGCTCAGTAGTATAGGTTAAGTGTATAACCTCTAGTAAGTTTGAAGGATTCTCCTAGTTAGATGTTGTTGGCTTGTAAGGAAGGTTGATGACAGACGGGAGTTAGGAGACTCCACTTAGGTCTATTTTTGAGGACTGATAAGAAAACCTAGAGCTGAGAGATCGTCTATCCAAAGAAATTTTAACCTTACCATCTTGGTATTGGGTGATATCCCTAATGGTAGTATTTGGGATAGGTATTTGAAGGGCTTGGTGATCTAGACCTATTGGTCCACTAACTCCTTATAAGACCCAATCTTCAGGAAGAGTGATTTGGTTCCATTGGATAGGCTTTGGCACAACCATATTGGACTTGGTCATATCAATTTGGAGTAAGAGATTCACTCCTTTTCGACTCTAAAAATGATGTGTATTGAAGATAGAACCCATGGCTTTGTAATGTACTTTGAAAATTAATGCAATGGCTATAGATCCTTCAATCATGTGATAATTATGTGTTTTGATTTGCAAAACCAATGATTTTAAAATATTTTTGTCACTTAAAGAAACAATAAAGTTTGTATAACAATCAAACGAAACTGGACCTTTACAGAGACTAGACTCCATGGTTCCTAACATAGAATCTTCAAAGGATTGAAACCTAGCATCTCTAAGGACTGCTAAAATAGAAGTGTTTAATCCTTCTCGGGTTAAAGTTTTTAGGCCTACTTGGACTAATCCTATATGGGTGTACTTATAGCCTTTGGTGACGTGTTCTTGCAAAGCATTTGGTGAAAACAAATGAATCATTTCAAAAGGTTTTGAGAGCTGAATATCTCTTTCTTCAGTTTCGATAGAATAATCAGTTTTAAAAAGATTAATTTTAGATGTTTTATAAATTTGTTCCTTTTGGATTTTTGTAATTTCCCAATCATCAATAGATTTTCAAAATCTTTAGTAGTGATTTCTTCACTATTGACTACGCTTTTGGGTTTTAGAAGTGGAAGATAGAGTGCAAGAAGAAGAAGAAGTGGTTCTATAGAAAATTGGGTTTATATTGAATTTGAAAACATAGAAATAAAACTTTTTTGCTTTCGAAAATACGAGTACACTTATATGAACTACGGCTGACCAACAGACTTATGACATCTCTGAGATTTATGGTTGGGACTGCCTACGTTCCACAGGACTCGGTGCACTTAATACTTATAGACAAAATAGTTCTAAAACAATGCTAAGTATCACGATCCCCCCTGGCTCTGATACCAACAACACCCTCTTATATGCATGAATAGGAATGGATATCTTAATTCTTAGAATATATTAGATATTATAAAAAGAAGATGAATATATTTTAAAGTTGAACAAAGAAACTAATGAGTGATTATAATTTATCACTTTTCTAATTAAAAAAATAATTTTTATTGATGGAGTCATTTTTTTAATATGATACAATAATTTTCTTTGTATTGGAGATATGTTTTTTTAGGCAAAATGATTTTTTTTCTTTATTTATTGTGCAAAAGACTTATAATCTATACAAACATGTGCACTAGTTAATTATGGTTAACTATGGTTAGATGACTTGTATTTAATATTCAACTTAATATATTTTAAATAAATGATGTCACATGTTAAATATATAATAATGACGTGATGAATTAGGTTCATCCAAGAATTTCTCCATTTTTACACTTTAACTTTTATTTTTAAACCATTAAATTCTTATAATTTTATTTATAATCAATTAAAAATAAATTATTGATGTCAGTAATAAAGCGTATAAATTATGCATTATCTTTCAGATGAATGAATACAATACGTTCATAACTAAAATTTAATTTGACCAAAACACCCTTCATCCTTTTTCTTTTATTGTTCTTAAATAAATCCAGAACTCAGAAGTAACAACTTATTTGTGAGTATGGTGAGTTGAATGGATTTTTCTTGTGGGTTGAATGAATTTTTATTAGCAAAACATAATTTAGAATTTGCCCTACAAAATATTAGCTCACTTGAACAATTTCAAGGAGTATCCTACAAAATACTTTGGTTTTTTATTCGAGATTAGCTTTGACTTTTAGATTCAAATGCCCATATGGGTATTGGATATTGTTCACTTTCATTTATGTTAACCCCTATATCATGCTAAATCTATTTTGTTATGATGAGTGGCAGATGATGCAACCTAAAAGGGGGGTGAATTGGGTTGTAAATAAAAACACAAATAAATGATGTGAAAGCAAAAAACAAACACAAATCAACACGAGAATTTTATAGTGGTTCGGTAACGTGTCTACTCCACTAGCTTTTCACTTAGACCTTTTCACTTCCTTTTGTAGGCTTAGGAACAACATTTTCCTTTTACAGACTCAAGAAGAACCTTTACAATCACTCTTTTTTACAAGGAATGAGAGAGCTAACCCAACCCCTTATATTTCTTAAGGTACAAATGCCTTTTAATTAGGTAGCAAATGCACTTTTAGTGCTTAAGAAAACCTACTCTCAAAAGAGTAACAAAGTAATCTCACTTTACCCAAAAATACAAGAGCAACCACCAAAAGGTTTGTACAAAGAGCTTGCTAAATGTTTACAAGTTGTTTACAAATGTTCTCTAAACTTTCTAACTTTTTTCTAATCTTCAAAAATGCTCCTTATAGCCAAACTTCAAAACTAGTCATTGGAATAGTTGATGTTACATATGACGACTTTTCTAAAAAATTAGTCATTAAAGGTGACAACACTCGTTATTCTTTATCGACCCCTATTGAACTTGTAACGGTTACTTCCAACACCCATTTTCCATCATTCAACGCCTATTGGCTTTGATTACAATGCTTGTTAGAGTAAGAATAATTCTCGTTGTTCATTTCCAAAAAGCTTAAACTTTGTGCTCTATTTTTCAAACTTTGCACAATTGTTTTCCACTCCTGTTGAGTAATTCACAATACCCATTGGAGACATCTAAACACCTGTTAAGAAAGGTTAATGCTCATTTCGAGTTTTAGAAGCTTTAGCTCAAGCTTGGACACCTTTCCAATGAATGTTGCGAAAATGCAACGTTTGTTGCTAGGCCAAATCAACTGTTATGGCAAGATCCAGCACAGCTCAACTTGGAGCACTTCTCCAATGCCCGTTGCAAAGAGAGAATGCCCATTATGAGGTCCATGAGACTTTGGCTATTTGCAACATCTAATCAACATCCATTATTCATCCTTTAATGCTCGTTGAATGGTCCAATGCCAGTTGTAAGGGAACAATGCATGTTGCGAGGTCCAAAAGACTTTGGCTATTTATAGCATTCATTCAACATCCATTGTCCATCCTTCAATGCTCGTTGAATAGTCCAACATCCGTTGCAAATGTACAATGCCCGTTGGAAGGACCAGGCTACAACACTTAAACAAAAACACTAAAATATAAACATTAGAACTTATCTTTGTTTTATTATAGTTTTGTTATCATTCAAAACACATCATTAAAAGTAGAAGAGTGAGTCCAATGCCTTAGGGTCACATGTTCTCCAAACATTCTCCCCCTAGCATTCACAATATATATATATATATATATATAAGTTATTTTAGCATGTGCTTTGCACATGAAATCGTATATTATTTGTATATGTTAAATTCTAATTTTAAGTAATCTAATATTTAAATCTATTCAAAATTTAATATTTTTCTCATTAGTATTCTATTAAATTTCTATTTTTTATGTTTAATGATGGATATATGATTGAATTTTTTTCTTGTTTGAATTTTAATACTTACATATAATAAATAATATAAAGTATTGATGAGCTTTTTTCTATTTGGATTTAATTTAATGATAAGTGTATTGATGAATCCTTTTTGTACTTGGATTTTAATGATTACATATAATAAATAAAATTTTTATATACTAAATTAACCTTTAAATAAAGAGTATTTAATGCTTGTATTATTTGTATATTTTAAATTCTAATATTAAGTATCTAATATTTAAATCTATTCAAAATATAAATAATATTTTCTCATTAGTATTCTATTAAATTTATATTTTTTAAGTTTAGTGATGGGTGTATTGATGAATCCTTTTTCTATTTAGATTTTAATGCTTACATATAATAAATAATTTATCATATAATATAAAGTATTTTTATAATTTAATATAAAATATTGATGAAATCCTTTTTCTATTTAGATTAATGTTGGGTGTATTAATGAATTTTTTTTACTTGGATTTTAATGCTTACATATAATGAAATGTTATATATCTAAAATAACCTATTAAATAAAGGGTACTTTGGTCCATTTAAAAGTTTTACCCCTCATCCATGTACGTGTGTCTGTGTGTACCCTTTCTTAAGTACATTATAGCTTCGACAATGAGGATGCCTCTATTAGGACCACCATTATGTTACAAGCTCAAACTGTAACCTAAGCCATCAGTAGAATTTCTCTTTCACCATGCCTCAAGGTGACCCTATGGTTTCTAGCTACTGATAAAGAATCTATTAGGGCATAGAATTAGCCATGCATTAGGATTTGATCGGGAGATGCAGTATATTCATGGGGAGATAACAAATGTTATGGTCATAGAGGTGGCTGCAACTGGAGAGCTAGAAAGATCATATATCATTATCATTCATCCATTTCGCTCCCTCCCAACTCGTTTTTTCTTGCTAAGGTATGAAATATGAGGTGGCTGCAAATGTTCTCCTTCTTTTAGTGTTGTTGAGCATGAAATATGAAGGAAGAGATTTGATTTTACAAAAGTCTAAAAGTTAGCACATTTATTGCTTGCTTGCTTTTGAAGAAGTTTAAATTGATCAAAATCAAAAGTGAGGTGTAAAAATGACTAATTATGAATCATTCAAGAGGTAATTTATGCATTGGACCATATTTTATTCTTTTTAATTTTATCTTGCTAAACTTGGATGCATAGGATTATATATCTTTATATCTGACTAAATTTATCAATTATTTTTTTTATAATGGCTAAAGATTGATTAGTATTTTTATTTTTTAAAAAAAATATTATATAAAGAATAATAAAACTAATTTGAACTTTTTGTTTACTATTCAAAGACCTATTTTTACTTTTAAACTAATGACTTTTTGTTTAATTAATAATATTTGGCTGATAGCAACATGCAGGTGTAGAAGAATAAATATGTTAATAATATATAATGAATTCACATCCTTTCGTTTTTTTAAGGATGAGTACAAATTGGCCCATCATGTTTTGCCCTGAATAATAAATAAACACCTAAAGTAAAATTTTAGACAAGTAACTAATGAAATTAATTAATAAGATTAATTAGTCCCCTGTAGTAATGAAGTTTAACTTAAAATATTAGCTTAACATCTAATGACGTCAGATTAATGTAATAATCCATCCTAATTTGCATTGAGCAAGAGTTTTGCCTCCTACAATTAATGAAGAGAGATTCTCCAGTCTCATAAACAAACCCCCAAGTCTTGTTTTCTGAATCTAATCCTAACTTAAAACAAAATTATTGAAACAAACCTCCATTTGAAAAAAGTTGATGTATTTCAACAAGGGGTGCAAATAGGGAATGTAGTAGTAGACCTAGCACTATCAAAGTAAAGAGATTGATGAAGGAATCTTAAGCTAAATGAAATCTGTAATACATGTAGGTTTTTATCATTGCCAAATAAAAAAAAGGGTTTGATTCTATCAAAATCAAGAAGTAGTCATCATTTTGTTTATTTTTCATTTAAAGGTTCTTTTTCAAAGTAATTAAACAAGTAATTAAGTCAAGGTTTCTATTACTTTAGGGTTTGTTTCTCCAGTTTGCAAATGACAATGTTAAAAAATATTATATATGAAATTAGGGGTTTTAATATTAAATATTGTGTCTATTTTTGCAGAATGGATACTGTTATTGATTTGAGATTTAATTATGGGTGAGGGGAATAGAGGATTGAAGATGATGAATTGGTATATGCTAATGGTGTGGTAGACATAATTGCTGACTTTGATTCAGATTATTTGATTTATGAAGCACTTGTTGACTAATATAAAAATGATTTAAGTGTTAGGAATGTGAAAGATATTTGTGCTTGAACCATAAAATAACTAAACTGATGAGTTATTGTTAGTACATGATGATGATACTATTTGGAGAGTGTTAAATTGCATTAACAAATATAGTTGGGTAGGCGACATAGAGATTTATGAAAATCCTGACTTAGACGATTCCTAGTTTTCATTAGCCTCTGTTGGCATTAAAGGGGCTACAACACCAAGCTAATGAGGTAGAAGTTAGAGGGTTACTGGAGTATCTAGTTTCTACTAATACATGTGTTGTTGATACAGGGCTAGGGAGACTATAGGAGCCAATGCTGTTGGGATTAGTGAAGGCATTACCACAAACCCTTCCTTTGACAATGATGCCTATTTCTTAAACCATTCCTTTGAAATACCCACATAATGCTCTAGAGTGAACCAATTGAGAATGTAAGAAGGAGTGAAGGTGGTAATAACTTAGGTTTAGATATTTACAATGGTCTTAGTGGCTATGTGAGTGAAAAAGTTGCAAATGAAATTATTACTAAGAATGAAGAAGAAAGTGATGACTAATATGATGAGGATGATGTAGAAGATACTACATCACCAAGTGAAAAGGTTAGGTATGATTAGGATGATGACTAACTCTACTTTATGCTAAGAATGACATTCACTAATGCTATAGAAGCTGGGAAAGCCATAGCTAAATATGCGGTGGCTTTAAGTGTAAAGTTGAAAATAAACCCTATTGAGCCACATAAGATTAGGGTTAGATGAAAGAATGAGAAATATTGTCCCTTTATGCTTATAATCTCTAAGGATGATAAAAATCCTGGATTAACAGTGAAGAATTTAATAAGTGAGCACAACTGCTTTAGGAAATATTCAATTCCTAATGCTTCTGATAATTTTTTAGCAAAATATTTTAAAGATAAAGTGTACAAGAATCCTAAGTATAGAGTAGTAGATAGGAAGAGTGATGAAGAAAAGATTCTTACAATAAATATTAGTGAAGCTAAATGCAAGAAGGCAAAAAGATAGATTTTAATAGAATTAGATAGGAGCTTCAAAGTGGAGTTTGGATATTTGGCAGCTTATGCTGAGGCATTAAAGAGGAGCAATCTAGGCTCAAAGGTTGAGATTGAGTTATGCAAAAAGGCTTTAAAGGGGAAAATGAGGGTCTTCAGAAGAATGTTTTTATGTTTTAAAGCTTGTAAATAGAATTAGATTAGTGGGTGTAAGCCTTTAATAGGCCTTGATGGTTGTTTTTTGAAGGGTATGATCAAGGAACAAGTACTTGCAACAATAAGTGACAGGAGTCATTTTAGCATATATTTTTAGGTTAATAAATTAGGAATTTTTCTAAATTTTATGGTGTTTTTATTCTTGAATAAGAATTTATGTCCCTTTTATATTTGCATAGGAATTCCTTAAAAAGGAGTTAAATTGAAGTTTCAGCAGTGTTGCATGAGTTATTATATGACCCACGTATTGGACCATGCATAAATATAGAGTTGAACAATCAGTAATGCAGGATCGCGACAATAGTTAATTGCATGGGCAATTGTATGGCCTATGTGCCGGACTATGCAGATTAGTCAGGATAGAATGCAAAACATAATAAGAGGGTTCGTTTTAAACAGAAAAAGAGACCTAGTTTAGGGATTTATTCTAGACAGAAAATGAGCAGTTTTTTAGAGGATAATTCAGATCTAGATATGCTCAAATTTATGAAAGAAATTTTGAGAGATTGAGAGAGTTTTTCTTGAAGATTCATTGTTATGGTAAGATTATTCTTTTAAGGGATTCTTCTTGTAATTCAATTGATTTTTTTAATTTTACTTCTCCTTGTTCTCTTAGAATGAGTTGATTCTTTTATCCTAGGGATTAGGGCAAGAGCCTAACAATTTTTATGATTATATGAAGAGATTATATTTCAAAGTGTTGAGTTTCCTTGATTTAATGTGTTTGAACTTCGTTTACTTGAATGAATGATGGCCACATATGTTTAAGGATTGATATCCTAGATCATGGAGTGAGAGTGAAAGTCTAAAGTTAGTCATAACGCATTGAACTAGAGAATTGATACCACGATAGTAGGATTAATCTCTAAAGGTATTTAAAGGATATTCACATAATTTAATGCATTATTATTAAGTTTTGTGACCGCGAAAGTAGGCATAATGTCAGTAGTAATAGATCTAATTTTGCTTGAGAAAGATTATTGGGTAACTAAGGGAATATCTTCAAGGATAATTCATTCAATTGAGAAAAAGAATTCCCTGAAAATTATTTTATCTAAGAGTTTTCTTTATTTAAATTTATTTTATAATTTCAAATTTTTAGATTTATTATTAATCATTATTGAGTTGTTATATAATAAGAAATTTTAATTCTTTGGTACTTGTGAAAATTAGTCTTCATGGGAACGATTTATACTCTTTAGTATATTACTTGAAGCGATTTGTGTACTTGCAAGAGTTTTACACGCAATAGTAGGAAAAGATGCAAAGGACCAAGTGGTGCCAATTATTTAGGCAGTGATTGACTAGGAGAACAAAAATAATTAGAGGTGGTTTTAATATTGGTTGGCTCAAGAGCTTCAGCTTAGTGATGGATCAAAAATTACTTTTATCTCAGATATGCAAAAGGTATTTTATAGAGTTTAATATGAACTTAGTTGATCTTTGTTATTGCTTATCATCTTTGTATGCTAATCTTGACTATCGTATGTATGCAGGGTATAATTGATATTATTGGTCAAGTATTACATAAGGCAAAGCACATATGATGTGTTAGGCATATATATGCCAATTGGAGCAAAAAATAGAGAGGAGGGGAATTAAATAAAAAGTTTTAGATTTGTGCTTAAGAGTACTTTTGATGAAGAATTAAAAAATAATTTGAAGAAATTGGGTGAGGTTAGTCTAGTACTAGTTTATTTTGTAACGACCATTTTCATTTACATAACTCATATCATTCATGTTCAAAATACATATGCATATAGGTTTTATCCATCCTACACACAATCAAACATTTACTTGATGCACATCTATGTATATGACACCAGAAGAGAGAGAGTT
>CATIWR010077679.1:0-10000 GCA_949677035.1 Omphalea diandra | reverse complement strand
TAAAGAAAAAAAATTATTCACAATAATCTTTTGCTAATGCTTCAAATGTCATAGCTAGTGTCAAGAATCACAATGATAGGAGGCTTTTGATTGTTCTCTTTCTTGATAGGCTTAAGAGCATCTATGAACAAATCATACAACTTAGCAAATGAAACTTCTCTAAAATCATGTCTCTCACGTGTTGTTATTCAAAATCAATAACTTGCCTTATGAGATGCACCTTTTTTTTTTTTTTGAAAAAGTTATGAGATGCACCTTAACTTCATTCTTCAATTCTTCATAGTTTTCCTTAAACGTCAAACACATGACTTTCAAGCTACGTGGTGATGGAGGAATGATCCATTTGCCACTTTTTATTTTTTTTTAAAATTTTGTCTTAGTTGGTGTATGGTTAGCCATGGATATGTTGTTGATTAGAAGGTTATGAAAATTTGTATTTTAAATCAATACTTTTTGCTTAGATTTTATATAGTAAAGTGATTTTGAGACCTTTCATTTGTAGCAACAAGCATTTTTCTTAATCATTTTATTGGACTAGGTTGGTTAAACCCATGTCATAAGCCTCTTTTAATCTTGAAAATGGAGATTGATCAGTTTTAAGGCTTTAATTAAGTGTTGTTTTGCAGTACATAAGATTTACTTTCATTGGAAGTTAGACGAAAATCAAAATCTCCATCTTTTAGCAGAACATCCAAAATCGTGGTCGGTATCCCTATTAGGATTGATGGAGTTAGGGTAAAAGGATTCACGGGTGAATTCACAATCGTGACTCAACTGAAGGTGCATTGGTTGATTCACAGAAGAATTTGCAGTGGCTTTTGTGTTAGAGGCTGCGATCGCGAATTTCATAGTGACAAAGGAGGGAACCAAAGCCTTAATCATACATAGCACACCAAGTGTCTAAGGCAACTGCTGAAAATCAAAAATCGCGAGAGTGAAGATTTGGTCACGACCGTGACTCAAGAAGTTGGAGTTTCCTCACCAAACAGAGGAATTCGCGGTCTCAATCGTGCCCAAGACAAAGCTAACTCGTGACTGCAACTTTTAAGTAGTTGATTGAACACAATTACTATATTCTTGGATATCCAATGGATGAAAAATGCGGACTAGCCATTAGACACAAAATGGGGTTCTTTGTCATGATTTTCAGCTCCTCAGTGCAAATTAGAAATTTGCGACAGAAATGAGAGTCGCGACCGCCACTTTCACCTGTCAAGCATTTAACGCAAAATCTGTCTAGCACAACTTAGAGATTTGGGGATAATTTTTGAGCTATGACTTTTTTGTGGATGTGGGCTATCAATACTCCATCCAACTAATGTAAATGGAAGATAATTGAATTAATTATAAGCAAACTCTTGCTAATTTACTACTCATTCTTTTACTCTTCTTTATGTGTTGTTGATTATTTAGTGTAAGTAATAAATACCTTTGTATGTAGATTGAGAGTTAGTCTAGATTCTAAAACTCTTATAAGAGGTTGAAGTGTTAGCCTATCCAAAACACTTGTGAGAGGTTTTTGTGTGAGTCTAAAAACACAAGGTTGTAAGGATTTTGTATGAGCCATAAAATACAAGTTATATAAGTTTGGTGTGAGCTTGAAAACACTAGTTTAGTTGAGTGAAATAGCTACTTGTGTAGAATTAGGGAGTGGACGTAGCTTTTGTTAACACCCGAACCACTATAAACCTTTTGTGTTGATTTTTCTCTTCTCGTTCTTAACTTCCTAAACACTGTAACTTTCCTTTTTAATTTTCAATCAACCACCTTTCTTTGTGTACTAGGCCAACAAGTGCTATCAGAGCCAAGCCCCACTGTAAAGCTTAATTGTGTGAGTGAAATCATGGCACAAAAAGGAATCCACACTTACCTCAAGCCATATTTCGATGGACCAGACTATACTCATTAGAAGTATAAGATGGAAATCTACCTAGATAGTGATGTGGTAGACCTCTAGGATATTGTTGAAAAGGAGTGAAATCCACCTACCAAAGTGGTGGATGGAAGAAAGGAGTTGATCCCTAAAGAGGAGTGGGTCGAAGCACAAAAGAGATCTAATGGAAAAAATAAAAGAGTCATTTGTAATCCTTCTAAGTTCTCTCTCAAGAGAATAAATTGGAAGGGTCCAGCATTACCTAACTATTCGTGATATTTGGAAGGCGTTGGAGAACTATCATGAAGTCACCGCTTTTATGAAATCTAGCTGACTTAAGATGTATGTAATGAAGTGGGAGCTATTTATGATGAAGAAGGAAGAAAGCATTGCAAATATGACAAATAGATTCATTGCAATCATTACCAACATGAAGAAGTTTGGGAGAATTCTCATCAATCATGAGGTAAATTCTAAAACTTTAAAATCTCTACCACTTAAAAAATTTGGTGTAAGGGTGTATAGTATCCAAGAGCCCAACCCAAAGATAGGAAAGGTGCCAACAGATGCCCTAATAGGTAAACTCTTAACTCATGAGTTGGCCTTAAAGAAGGATGATGAAATTAAGAGAATGAGAGGTCAAAGAGAGAAATCTAAAAAACTAGAAAGGAGGACCTTGGCACTCAAGTCTTCATCAAAGGAGAATGAAGTAAAAACAACCTCAAGTGAAGAGGAAAGTGGCAAGGAGGAGAAGGAGCTTGCAATGCTCTCAAGAAGAACTAATGAGCTTATTAGAAGAAGGAAATAAAGAATAAACTTCAAGAAAATAACTCCAACTCCCAATGAAAGATCAAATGATGTTACTTGCTATGAATGTGGCAAGTAAGGCAATATCAAATATGATTGCCACAAGTTGAAAAAAAAGAAGAAAAGGGACAAAGAAAAAAGAAAAAGCTTTAAAGCTACTTAGGATGATAGCTCAAGTGAAGAGGATAAAGAGGAAGAGGTTCCAAACCTTTACTTCATAGCTTAAAAGGATTCATCTAATGAGGTAAGCTTTTCACCTCACTTTTATTTTGAATTTGATGAATTAAATGATGTGGATGATGAGCTTTTATAAGCTTTCACCATGAAATGTGACAAGTATAAGTCATAAATGAAAACTTATAAGAAAAAGTGCACCAAATTATAGGATGAATTCAAATCCTGTAAGTGAATTGAGGGCTTCAAATGAAGAACTCAAGAATTCTATGGAGAATCTATCCAAGTCATCTTCATCTCTAACTTCATCAAAAAAGGAAAATGACTCATTGAAAAGTGAAGTCATTGAGCTTAGAAACTCTATATCTAAGTTCCACAAAGGCAATAAAGCTTTAGATACACTTATTGTATCATAAAGATCTCCCTTAGTTAGGCATGGTTTAGGCTTCAATGGAGCCTCTTCTTTTACACCTTCACTCACAATATTCATCAAGGCCTCAACACCTCAAACTTCAAGTATTGAGGTTGTTGGAAAGAAAAGTGCTTAAAGCACTAAACCACCATTACTTAAGGGCAAGGGAAAGGTGCAATAAGGCCCTAAGAATATTTCTAAGAAGGCCAATAATGCATACATGTATAATAAAAGGCATGCTTATTCAAACACATAAAAAATTGAGTCCTAAACCCATTCATACATGTTCATGCTCACATACACATCATGTTGATATGAGAAAATCCCCCACTCATACTAAGGCAATGCATAGGAGAAAGACACATAGGTCGAAACTCTAATGCTACTATTGCATGAAATACTAACACAAACATTTATTGTTACATTAGGAAGGTAAACCTCAAGTTGGAGGATCCTTCAAAACCTAACCCCCTAAGACCTAAGAATGCTTGGGTACCAAAGCAAAGATGATTTACTTGTGCTATGCAGGGGTGTTTTAGCAGCCACCAATGAAGAAAATGATTGGCATATGGATATTAGATGCTCAAAGCACATGACGGGTAATAGGAAGCTATTCATGGCCCTAAAGGAAAATGAGGGTGGCAATGTCACATTTAGAAACAATGGCAAGAGTAAGGTAATTGGCATTAGGACCATTAGTAAGAATGGTTATTCTTTGATTAATGATGTTTTACTTATTGATGCCTTACAACATAACTTGCTTAATGTAAGTTAATTATGTGACAAAGGTAATAAAGTCACCTTTGACCCTAGGGAATGCCGAGTTACCACTTTGTTGGATAAAAAGGTACTTTTCAAAGGTGAAAGGAAGGGCAATACCTACCTAATTGACTTAGACAATTTGGCAAACTAATCCTTTAAGTTTCTTATGTCTCTTACTAATGAAGTTTGCCTATAGCATAGAAGACTTGGACATGCTAACATGCAACTCTTATAATGCTTATCAAAGGGAAAACGAGTGGAAGGTCTTCCCAAGCTAAGATTCTCTAGAGATAAGACATGTGGTCCTTGCTAAATAAGGAAGCAGCATCAATCTTCCTTCAAAGTAAAGAATATTATAAGTACATCTAGACCTCTTCAATTAATTCATATGGACTCGATAGGACCTATTAGGAGTGCTAACTTAGGTGGAAAACATTTTGCACTAGTCATAGTTGATGATTACTCTAGGTTTACTTGGGTTTCCTTTATAGCTCATAAGTATGATACTTTTGATGCTTTTAAAAGTTTTGCAAAAAAGATTTAAAATGAAAAGGTTTACTTCCTTTATTCCATAAGAAATGACCATGGAAAATAATTTCACATCTTTTGAATCTTGTTGCCTAGAGAATGAGATTTTTCATAACTTTTCAACTCCTAGAACACCACAACAAAATGGTGTTGCAAAAAGGAAAAATAAGACACTAATACAGGTGGCTAGAACTATGCCCAATGAGTATTCATTGCCAAATTACTTTTAGGCCAAAGCTATCAATACTTTATGTTATATTGCAAATCAAGTTTTCAAAAGACCCATTCTTAATAAAACTTCTTATGAGCTGTGGAATGGTGGAAAGCCTAAGTTAGCATACCTAAGAGTTTTTGGATATAAGTGCCATATCTTAAATACCAAGGATAATCTTAGAAAATTTGATTCAAAACCTAATGAAGGAATCTTCTTAGGTTACTCCACCAATAGCAAAGCCTATAGGGTTTTTAATAAGAGTTCAATGGTTATTGAATAGTCTATGAATCTTGTGTTTGATGAATCTAGTAAGCTTGATCTTGGGAAAGGTTCTCTGGTTGATGATATTGTAAGTGATTTTGAGAAATTAGATTTGGAAGATACTATAAGAGAAAAAGATGAGGACCATGATGAAAGCAAATCATCAAGAAAAGATAAAGATCCTCAACATCAACAAGTGAAATCATCAAACCAAGATTTTCCCAAAGATTGGAGATTTTCCAAGCATCACCCTAAAGACCTAATCATTTGTAATACTTTAAGAGGTGTAAGTACTAAAACTCAACTCAATACTTTAGATAATAATTTTGCCTTTGTTTCTCAATTTGAGCCAAAATCTATTGAGAAGGCTCTTGATGATAAGAGTTGGGTGATTGCTATGTAAGAGGAACTCAATAAATTTGAGTGAATCAGTGTGTGGAAACTTGTTCCTAAGCCTAAGAAACACCAATTGTAGGTTGTAAATGGGTGTTTAGGAATAAGTTAGATGACCAAGGATTCATCACTAGAAATAAGGCTAGATTGGTTGCTAAAGGTTATAACTAAGAGGAAGGTATTGACTATGATGAGACCTATGCCCTAATAGCAAGGTTAGAGGCAATTAGGATTCTTTTGGCATATGCATGTCACATGAATTTCAAACTATTTCAAATGGATGTCAAAAGTGCTTTTCTAAATGGTATTATTGAAAATGAAGTTTATATTGAACAACCTCCTGATTTTGAATCACATACTTTTCCAAATTAGGTTTTCAAATTAAATAGAGTCTTGTATGGTTTGAAACAAGCTCCAAGAGCTTGGTATGAAAGACTTAGTTCTTTTCTTTTGCAAAATGATTTTGAAAAGGGGACGATTGACATAACTTTATTTGTCAAAAGGCATAATCATGATACCTTAATAGTGTAAATTTATACTGATGATATCATTTTTTGTGCTACTGATGAATCTTTTTGTGAGGATTTTACTAAGTGTATGACTAAGGAATTTGAGATGAGCATGATAAGAGAGCTTAAGTTTTTCCTTGGCCTACAAATCAAGCAAACCAAAGAAGGGATCTTCATCAACCAAACCAAATACACAAAGCACATTCTCAAGAAATTTGGCATAAAAGGATGTAAAATAGCAAAAACACCAATGACTGTTATTATCAAATTGGAAAGGATGGATCGGGTAAGTCGATTAATGAGAAAAGATATCGAGGTATGATAGGTTCGCTACTTTATATTACCACTTCTAGAGCTGATATAATGTTAAGTGTATGTATATATGCAAGGTTTCAATCTTATCCCAAAGAATCTCATTTAAATGATGTTAAAAGGATTTTCAAATATTTATATGACACATTGCATTTAGGGTTGTGGTATCCTAGAGATTCTTTATTTAGCCTCATATGTTATTCGGATGCAGATTATGCTGGTACTCTTCTAGATAGAAAGAGCACTTCTAGAACTTGCCAATTTATATGAGAGTGTTTAGTTTTTTGGTTTAGTAAGAAGCACGTTTCAATTGATTTATCTACCAGAAGCTAAATATGTAGTTGTGCGTTATTGTTGCACATAAGTCCTTTAGATGAAATAATAATTACAGGATTTTGGCAAAGTTATTGATCACATTCCCATCTAATATGACAACATTAGTGCAATAAATCGTTCCAAAAATCCCATCCAACATTCTAGGAGCAAACATATAGACATTAGGTATCACATTCTTAGAGATCATGTCCAAAATGATGATATTGTGCTAGAATTTATAGACACAAATCATTAACTTGCAGGCATTTTTACAAAACCTCTCAATGAAGAAAGGATGAACTTCATTAAGAGAGAGTTGAAAATGCTTAATGGAAGCTCCTTAAAGTGAAAAATTAGATCATTCTAATATGTTGCATTATTCCATGTTGAATGATTGCCTTATGTGATGTATGTGATGTTTATTCCTTTGGATGTCTTAATTTATTGTGCAATTATGCCTCTCTATGCTAATTTGCATAAATTGTACATCGATAAATTGAGTGGATCACAGTTTAAATAGTTAAGTCTTATAATTTCATAGTTTTCTTTTAAGACTTGTAATTCACAGTTGCTATTCCTTGGTCCATGGTCGTGAATTACAAGTATTCTTCATTCGACTGTCAACTATCAATTCACAATCGAGAATTTCAATCCCCACTGTGAATTTATTTAAATTTTAAATCTTTGACTATTGAATGCTGTTTCCCTAGGATTTTTTATCCGTTACCCACATTTTTCAGAATTAGCGGTCATGGACTACAGGTTACGGTCGTGAATTTAGGTAACTGCCACACATTTAAGTGATTTGATTGCCAACTGATTGCACTCCTTCATTTAATTCATTTTTTTAATCATTTTTAGCCATTTTCATGCCCTTTCCTGGCTTATATAAACCCATCAAATAGTGTTTTTGTTCATTCTTACCAAAAATCTTCATCTCTCTTCTTTCTCAAATATCAAAACCTTCACACCTTTCTTCATTCACAAGTAGCCCAAAGAAAGCTTCAAGAGCAAAGAAAGGGAAGGAAGTGGCACAACCTTCCAGACCATCGACACTATACTTAATGAAAAGGATAACGAAAGAAGAAAAAGATTTGTACAAAGCAAATGCTTCTAAGATCATCCTACCGAATAAAATCACTTCCACTTTCCTTCTTGAGTTACTAGGAATCAAGGACGAGATCCATGCATTTCTTTCAAACCTAGGGTGGAACGAATTCATATTTCATGACGAGCCTGAATATGAATAAATCATGCGAGAATTCATGTGTACCATGACTCTAAGTCAGAGAGCAGAATCTCGTGTCGGCCAATACGAATTAGTATTTAGTGCTTTTAGAGACCCTTTTTTCATCACTTTCGAACAATTGTCTAATCTTTTTAATCTTCGAGTCGAAGATGATATTATGTTCATCATCTCCACTCTTAATGTCATATATTGTGCGTTATGATCCAAAATTTCCATCGAGACCAAACATGACCCCAAAACCTCCTTAGCCAAATACATCCAAACCTTTCTTTTTTGGTTACTTCATCATATCATCACGTTCTCTGTTAATGCAAGAGGTGATCACAAAGGATTTTTCTTTCCTTTTCTACCTTATAAAAAATAAACCAATACAAACTGGTTGTTATCTTGTAGATCAACTGATTCACATGAGCACCAAACCCAAGAGTCAGTTTCTTCTCCCTTCCTATGTAACTGCCATTTACCGGTATGTGGGGGCTCTTAATGAGGAAAAAGAAAAAGTCCTCACCAAGAAGCTTACCCCTTTCCAAAATTTTGTGGACCTCCTCTACCTCACTAATGCAAAAGCCAATCACCTAGATTCTTACGCATACACTTTGGGTGCTTTTGGAGCAAAGAAACTAGAGTCTTCCTAAGCCTCCAAAAGAAAAAGGCTTGCCATTGAAGAGGGACCCAAACCTATTCCACCTCCTTAACCTAAGCCCAAAACCAAAATCTCTTTTGCCTCCATCAATAAGAAATTGAACAAAATGATGTGGATGATAAAGAGACGATTTCTCCTCCTTTCCTACATACACAGTGACTTGGTGGACTTACAAGAGAAAGTAGGTGCTCCTCCCTACCATCTTCTAGATTTTGAGGATTGGGAGGACGCACTGGAAGAAGAGGACAACTAAGAGGTTAAAGAGGGTGATGAAGCTGAGGGTGGAGGAGATAATTAAGAATAAGACTGTAACATCCCTATCCCTATTCATTGGCATTATCACATGAATATATTCATTGCACAAATGATATGAAATAACATATGAACATATGCACTGCATCAAATGATGTGAAATCTCATATGAACATATGCACTGCATCAAATGATGTGAAATCTCATATGAACATATGCACAGGATAAATAATCATTTAGACATGAATTGTAAAAACACGACAATGACAATGGCACCGTTGCATTTGGGATGCAGTGTTTGCATAGTTATATGACAAACTATTTCATATTGTGTGCTTATTATAACACCATAATCTTCCTGTGTGCTTATTACAGGAAGATGGACCAATAGGTCCCAAATCATATGTTACATGAATCACATGAATATCCCAGGAACAATGTTTGCCTTGCTCAGTCACAATAAAATCAAAGCATTGCATTTACACTTGCATAGTCAATTGTTATACTTGCAATGTATCTTGATGATATTTGATTATAGATTATGCCATGAGAATTTGATTATTATTTTTATTCATTGAGTCGCGACTCACCAAATCGTAATTATTTTTCAGATAGTGAAGCATAGACTTTAAACACTTTGGTACATAAAGTTTTGCATAGAGACACATGGAACACAGGTCGTCGGCTGAATTCCAACTCTCTCTCCTTACGTCATGTACTTACATTTGATAGGAACTAGTTATGGTCACTCGTCCTGACATTACTTAACACATGTGTACATTAAATACATATGGGATTATATATGTATGATGAGTAAACCATAATGTGTATGCATTTCTAAACATGAAATGCCATGATTTGCAACTGAAGACGATAGTTACAATTAGTGGTATCAGAGGATTCAAGCACATGCGGGGCAGACGTGCAAATTTTGGTGTGTATGACATCGCGGGGTCGACGGGTAAATCCCAGATGTTGAGCGCTCTTATAGGTACCAGCTGTAGCCACGTTGTGATGTTACAATTTGTGGTATCAAAGCTGATTTACAAATGAGAACAATAGATGTCACAGTTATTGGTTTGACAAATGAATTAGATGTTACAGTTTTGGTATCAGAGAGGGCTCAAGCATACACGGGGCAGACATGTAAATTTCGGTGTGTATGACATCGCGGGGCCAACGGGCAAATCCCAGATGTTGAGTGCTCTGATAGGTACCGATTGTAGCATTATAGATTATGGTAAAAAAAAATGCTGACATTTAGTGGTATCAATGGTCATTACATTTATTGGTATC
>CATIWR010077673.1:0-22090 GCA_949677035.1 Omphalea diandra | reverse complement strand
TAGGAGTTGAAAAATTATAGAAAACTATATTCTCCAAATAATAAGTTTTAAAAGACTCATTTTAAAATTCCTTTCCATGATCACTTCTAATAGAAGAAATGAAGTAACCCTTTTCATTTTGAACTCTTTTTGCAAAACTTTTGAAAGCATCAAAAGTATCATTCTTATGAGCTAAAAAGAACACCTAAGTAAACCTAGAGTAATCATCAACTAGGACTAGTGCATAATGTTTTCCACCTAAGGTAACACTTTTAGCGGGTACTATCAAGTCCATATGAATTAGTTGAAGAGGTCTAAAAGAACTTACAACATTTTCAGCTTTGTAGGAGGCTTGATGTTGCTTCCCCATTTGGCAATGACCATATGTCTTGTCTTTAGTGAAATTTAGCTTGGAAAGGCATTCCACTGACTTTCCTTTAGATAGGCTTTGAAAAAGATCCATGCTTGCATGTCTAAGCCTTTTATGCCATAACTAAGTTTCATTGCTCAAAGGCATAATACACTTAAAAGATTGGTTAGCCAAATTGTCTAAGTCAATTGAGTAGGTATTGCCTTTCCTTTTACCTTTGAAAATAACCTCATCATCCATTAATATGGTGACTCGACATTCCCTAGGATCAAAGGTGACTTTATTACCTTTTTCATACAATTGACTTACACTCAACAAATTATGTTGTAAGCCACTAACTAATAAAACATTATCAATCAAGGAATAACCATTCTTACCAATGGTTCTAATGCTAATTACCTTACCCTTGGCATTGTTATCGAATGTGACATCTCCACCTTCTTTTTCCTTCAGAATAGCTTTTTATTTCCCATCATATGATTAGAACATCCATTGTCCATGTGCTAATTGCTTGATTTATTGATGGTTGCCAAACTTGCTTACACAATAAAAGTAAGTCACCTTAAGCATATTTAGGTCCTAAGAGGTTAGGAGTTGAAAGGTCCTCTAATTTGAGTTAAGCATTTCTAATAAAATAATAAATATTAACATGCCTAAATTTCATGCAATAATGACATTAGAGTTTAGACTTAAGAGTCTTTCTCCTATACACAAATTTAGTATGAGTAAGAGGTTTTCTCATACTTTGATTATGTGAGTGCATGCATGTGCACGAGTGATGAAAAGTAGTAGAGAATTGTTTGTGTTTATATGTGTGGGCATGCTTTTTGTTATACATGTAAGCATGATTGGTTCTTTGAGTATTGGCTCTTGAGCTTTGGGGAGCCTTCCCTTTTCCCTTAGGCTTAGAAGGCTTAGTGCTAGGAGCATTTTTCTCCCTAATTACCTCAACACTTGAGGTTGATGGTCTAACAAATGCAGTATGTGATGATGAGGAGGCTCTATTGAAGCCTAAACCATGTCTAATCAATGGTGGTCTTTGAGACATAATCAATGTGTCCAAGGCTTCCTTTCCTTTATGGAACTTAGAGATTGAGCTTCTAAGCTCAATGACTTCTTCTCCTTTTAGGGAGTCATTCTCTTTTCTCAATGAAGCCAATGATGAAGATGATTTGGAAAGATTTTCCATAGATTGTTGAGCCCATCATTTGATGCTCTCAATTTGCTTACAAGATCATTGAGGGATTTATAATCATCCTCTAATTTTAGACATTTTTTCTTATAAGACTTAATATGTGACTTGTATTTGTCACATCTCATAGTAAGAGCCTCTAGAAGCTCTTCATCTATCTCATCAAAATCATCAAGATCTAAATGAGAGTGGGATGAAGTACTTACCTCATTTGGAGAGTCTTCTTGTGCCATGAAGCAAATATTGACAACTTCTCATTTTTCTTCATCTTCACTTGAGCTATCATCCCAAGTGGTTGAGAAACTCTTCTTCTTCTCCTTGTCCCATCTCTTCTTCTTCTTTATCTTGGGACAATCGTATTTGATGTGGCCTTGCTTGCCACACTCATAACAAGTGACTTCATTAGATCTCTCTCTAGGATTGGGAGTTGTCTTCTTAAAGCTTCTTCTCGTTTCTTCTTCTAATTTACTCCTTAGTCCTTTTTGAGAACATTGCTAGGTCTTTTTCTTCTTTGTCACTCTTTTCATCACTAGAGGTTATTTCTACCTCTTTCTCCTTGGTTGAGGATTTGAGTGCCAAAGTTCTTTTTTTTTTCTGATTTTTCTCCTTGGCCCCTTAGTTTCTTCATTTCCTCATCCTTATGTAAGGCTAACTCATGAGTTAAGAGTTTGCTTATTAACACATCTGTAGGAACCTTTCTATTCTGGGTTGGACCCTTGAATGTTGCACACTTTAAGAGAGAAGGAGGGGGTTTGAATTGGTGTTTAAATAAAAATTAAAGTAAGGGCTTAAGAGAGAGCAGAAAAAAGACACAAAGATTTATAGTGGTTCAGGTATTAATCAACCCTACGTCCATTCCCCAATTCTCTCCAATTGGGTGTTTCACTCACTCAAAATGGTGTTTCCAAGCTTACACCCAACTTTTACGCTTTGTGTTTTGAAGGCTCTCACAATAGCCTCTCTTACAAGTGTTTTATAAGGCTAACACTAAAACCTTTCTCAAGTGTTTTTATAGGCTCATACTAAAACCTATTACAATTGGTGTTTAATTCTCACACCAAATAATCACTTAAAGCATAAAGAAGAATTGAAAAGAATGAGTAGCAAATTTGCAAGAGTTTTGTTACAAGTTCATGAATTCTCTTGCATTTATATCTATTTAGTGGAGTATTTATAGCTCATACCCATCAAAAAGACTTTACACTATAAAACTCATTAAATCTCCAAGACATGCTAGGCAGATTCTACATTAATTATATGATAGGTGGGAGTCGCGGTCGCTACTGAAGATTCCTGATCGAGACATTCCAATTTTCATACGAGAGCCAAAAATTGCGGCGAAAAACCTCATAAAACCCCATTTTTGTCTAACGGTCAGTCCACATGTTAGTTCTTTATTGGTTCATTAGGAAAATATAGTTTTTGCTTTCTAACTACTTATAAACTTCGTTGTCGCGATTAGACTTTGTACAGGATGCGACTGAGACATAAATTCTTCTGTTTGAAGGAGAATTTTCATCGTCATGAATCCCGGTTGCTACCCACAATGTCGCCTTCACAAATTTTGTTCTTCAATGGATACCTGGGACACTTGGGATTTTGTGGTTATGGATTTGGTTCCCTCTTCAGTCACTATGAAAGTAACAATCACGACCAAGACGTGACAATGACTGTGAATTCATTTGTGACTTTGACACTCCCATCTTTGGATGAGTCGCGCCAGCGATGATACTTACAAATTTGTTTGGCGTAGTTTCACCCTGTTCTTGAGCTAAGTTGCTGTCATGAATTAGCAGTTGCTGACCACAAATTTGGATGAACTTTGCCTTCTTGAAGATTATGAACTCCATCCAACTTCCAATTGAAAAACTAACTTAATTTTGCAAAATAAAACTTAATGGAAACATTAGGATTCATCAATCTCCTTTGTCAAAATAAGAAGAGGTCCAAGACTTAGGATTAACCATCCTAGTCCAATAATATGTTGAATTAGTGTTTAAATAAAAATTAAAGTAAGGGCTAAAGAGAGAGTAGAAAAAAGACACAAAGTCAGGTATTAATCAACCTTACATCCACTCCCCAATTCTCTGCAATTGAGTGTTTCACTCACTCAAAATGGTGTTTCCAAGCTCACACCTAACTTTTACACTTTGTGTTTTGAAGGCTTTCACAATAACCTCTCTTACAAGTGTATTATAAGGCTAACACTAAAACCTCTCTCAAGTGTTTTCACAGGCTCACACTAAAACCTTTCTTAAGTGTTTTTGTAGGCTCACACTAAAACCTATTACAATTTGTGTTTAATTCTCACACCAAATAATCACTTAAAGCATAAAAAAGAATTGAAAGAATAAGGAGCAAATTTGCAAGAGTTTTGTTACAAGTTAATGAATTCTCTTGCATTTACATCTATTTAGTGGAGTATTTATAGCTCATACCCACCAAAGAGACTTTACACTATGAAGTTCATTAAATCTCTAAGACATGTTAGGCAGATTCTGCATTAATTACATGACAAGTGGGAGTCGCGGTCGCTACTAAAGATTTTCGATCGAGACATTCCAATTTTCATATGAGAGCTAAAAATTGCGGCGAAAAACCCCATTTTTGTCTAATGGCTAGTCCACGTGTCAGCTCGTCATTAGTTCATTAGAAAAATATAGTTGTTGCTTTCTAACTACCTACAAACTTCGTTGTCGGGATCAGACTTTGTACAGGATGCGATTAAGACATGAATTCTTCTGTTTGAAGGAGAATTTTCATCGTCATGAATCCCGATTGCTACCCACAATGTCGCCCTTGCGAATTTTGTTCTTCAACAGATACCTGTGACACTTGGGACTTTGTGGTTATGGACTTGGTTCCCTCTGCAGTCACTATGAAAGTCGCGATCATGACCAAGACGTGACAATGACTGTGAATTCATCTGTGACTTTAACACTCCCATCTTTGGATGAGTCGCGCCAACGATGATGCCTGTAAATTCGTTTGGCCTAGTTTCACCCTGTTCTTGAGCTAAGTCTTGGTCGTGAATTAGTAGTTACTGACCACAAATTTGGATGAACTTTGCCTTCTTGAAGATTATGAACTCCATCCAACTTCCAATTGAAAAACTAACTTAATTCTACAAAACAAAACTTAATGGAAACATTAGGATTGATCAATCTCCTTTGTCAAAATCAAAAGAGGTCCAAGACTTAGGATTAACCATCTTAGTCCAATAATAGAATAATAGTAATAGTCATGGTGGCAAATGGGAGGATAGACATTTAAACAAGAATTATACATATGGGAAAAGAGTTGGTATAAAGATATTGGAGTTAGTTAACAATCCTAATGAGCTCTATTATGATTATAAGAAAGGCATGTGTAGGACATTCATTAGGTGGTGTGTTTCAACTAATACAATAGCTACCAAAAATTTTAGCTCCAATAAAAATGATGAAGTGAGATATTGAATGAACAATACAAGAGTGAAGAATCAAATAAAAAAAATATTAATGTTGAAAAAGGAAAATCAATATGTCCATGGAAAGCTTGTAGGATTTGAAGTTATGGTTAAACATTTTATGAATTGTAGATATTAGATTTTTAATTCATGATATAATGATCAGATGATAAAAGTCTAATGATGTGTTCTTAATAATTGGACTTTTTTTGACAATATTTAATCTTTCTAAAACTTTAAAATATTTTTGTGACTTTAATCATATGTTTAAATTTTAGACTTAATCAAGAAAGAAAAATAAGGTTGGAGCTCTTTTAAATGGGATACAAATGAATAAGGATGAAATCAAATAAGGTTTAAAAGTTTCAATGGCATATATTAAAAAACATCCAAAATCGAGTTTCAAAAAGGAACCGGAAATAGGTTCTAGGAACCCAGACAAGGTTCCTTGAGACCCAATTTGGGCCTATAATGGAACCCAAAATAAGTTCCATAAAATCCTTATCGAGTTTCATTGAACTTGGTTAGATTTTCTTGAACCTGAGTCAAGTTTATATCTTTTTGTTAAAAAAGAAAAAAAAAAGAGAACTTTTTGACAAAATGAGAGAAAGAAAAAGAGTGATTAAAGGGAAAAGAAAGAAAAAAAAAAGGAAAGGCAAAGAAAGAAACTAAAAGAATGAAATAAAAGAGAAAGAAAGAGAGAATTAGAGGAAGTTATTATGAAACATAGGTTCGAACTAGAGAATTTATGAGAGATTCAAGAGGATCGTATCACGCTATAAGCACTCTATGACCAAGAATTATCTCATAAATATAACCTAAGAGTTTAAACAAATCTATCGATGTCCTATCATTTATAATTGTGAATATTACCTGAATCTGTGAATAAATCTCTATTTTAGTTGTTATTATTATAAATATTGATAGTTTAATATATAAAATTATTGGACTAGGTTGGTCAAACCTAAGTCAAAGGCCTCTTTTGATCTTAAGAATGAAGATTGATAGGTACTAATATCTTCATTAAGTGTTGTTTTTGCAGTTTGTTAGTAGCATCTGACAAGCATTTAATGCAAAATCTGCCTACCTTACCTTAGAGATTTAGACATAGTTAGTTAGTAACGTCTTTTGGTAGTTGTTGCTTATAAATATTCCGCCAAACAGACATGAATGTACGAGAATTTCATTAATTGTAGCTAAAATCTTGCAAGTTTACTTCACAACTTCTTATTCTTTGCATGTGAGTTATTGTTATTGGATGTAAGCATTAAACACCATTATATTTGGGTTTGAGAGTTAGCCTAACTGTCAAAACTCTTGTAATAGGTTGAATTGTGAGCCTTTATAAAACACTTGAGTGGGGTTTTTATGTATACTTTGAAACACAAATTGTAGGGTTGTGTGTGAGCCATTAAAAAACATTGTATAAGTTTGGTGTGAGCTTGAAAACACCACTTTGAGTTAGTGAAACACCCAATTGTGAAGAATTGAGGAGTGCACGTAGGGTTTGTTAACATCCGAACCACTATAAATATTGTGTGTTCTTTCTTTTTACTTTTCTTCAATCTCCAAACACTTTATCTTCCCTTTAAATTTTGTAGTTTCTCGCCAATTCAATCCCCCATTCTTGATGCTTAAGAGCCAACAAGTGATATCATAATCAAGTCTTAATTCAAATCTTAATTGCATAAGAAAAGATTAATGACATGAGAAGGAATCCACACCCATCTCAAGCCATCTTTTGATGGATCTGACTTTTCTCATTGGAAGGCACAACATTGGTAAAGTCCAACAGATTAAAGTTGTATGTGATTGAATGTAAGCTATTTATGATGAAGGAAAATGAAAGCATCATAGATATGATGAATAAACTCCTTTAGATTGTCACAAACATGAAGAAATTCAGAAGGATTCTCACCAATCATAAGGTAAACTAAAAAATACTTAAATCTTTACCTCTTAAGAAATTGGTGCCAAAGTTTATAGCATCTAATAGTCAAATCTAAAGATTAGGAAGGTGTAAACGGATGTCCTTATAGGCAAGCTTGTAACTCATGAGCTAGCCTTAAAGAAGGATGACGAGATGAAAAAGATGAGAGGGCAAGGAGAAAAAAATGACAAAGCCGAGAAGAAGACCTTAGCTATCAAATCTTTATCCAAAGAAAAGGAACCAAAGGTTGTTTTAAGTGAAGAGGATAGTGATAAAGAAGATGAGGAGCTGGCCATGCTTTCTAGAACAACAAAAGAGATGATGAGGAGAAGAGAAGATAGAAGAAACTTTAAGAAAACAACTCCCAACCTCAAGGAAAGAATGGGTGAGGTTACATGATATGAGTGTGGCAAACAAGGCCACATCAAGTATGATTGCTCCAAGGAAAGAAAAAAGAAGAAAGGGGATAAGGAGAAGAAGAAGAGTTTCGAGGCAACTTAGGATGATGGCTCAAGTGAAGAGAAGGAAGTGGGAAATTTGTGCTTCATGGCACAAGATGACTCTTCAAATGAGGTAAGCTCTTTACCCCGTTCTTATGAAAATTAGGATGAGTTGGATAATACAAATGATGAGCTCTTGGAAGCTTTTTCTTTGAGATGTGACAAATATAAGTTATAAATGAAAGCTTACAAGAAAAAAATGCTCCAAACTAGAGAATGAATTCAAATCCTTAAATGATCTTATAAGTGAATCAAGGACTTTTAATGAAGAACTCAAAAAGTCTATAGAGAGTCTTTCTACATCTTTTTCTTCTCTAAAAGGAAAATGATACCTTGAAAGGAGAGGTAATTGAACTTAGAAATTCCATTCTTAAGTTTTATAAAAGGAAGGAAGCTTTAGATATATTAATTGTATCTCAAAGATCCTCATTGGTTAGACATGGTCTTGGCTTCAATAGAGCTTCCTCATCATCTAATCCCCCTCTCATTACCTTCATTAGAGCTTCAACACCTCAAACATCTAGTATTAAAGCAGTTGGAAGGAAAAGTGCTCATAACATTAAGCCAGCATTGCCCAAGGGCAAAGGGAAGACAAATCAAGGCTCAAAGCCTATGCCAAAAAAGGCTAACCATGCATACATTTACACTAAGAAACATGATCACCCCAACACACATAGAAAGTTCACTTCTACCCCTAATCATTCATGCACATGCTTACACTTACATCATCACAGTATGAGAAGTACCCTTACTTATACCAAAGCCATCTATAGGAGGAAGACTCATAAGTCTAAACTCCAATGTCATTATTGCATAAAGTTGGGTCATATTAACACTCATTGTTATATTAGGAAGACTCACCTCAAATTGGAAGACCCTTCTAGGCCTAACCCCCTAGGACCCAAGTATGCTTGGGTACCTAAACAAAAATGATTTGCTTATGTTGTGTAGGATTGTTTGGCAGCCACTAATGAAGTGAATGATTGGCATATGGATAGTGGATGCTCAAAGTACATGACAGGCAATAAGAAGCTATTCATGGCTATAAAAAAGAAGGAAGGTGGCAATGACACTTTTGAAAACAATGCCAAAGGTAAGGTAATTGGCATTTGAACTATTGATATGAATGGTTGTTCTCTCATTGATGATGTTTTACTTGTAGATGGTTCATAACATAATTTTCTTAGTGTACGTCAATTATGTGATAAGGGTAGAAAATGTCGAGTTACCACTTTGGTGGATAAATCATCTTCAAGGGTGAAAGGAAGGGTAATGTCTACCTAATTGACTTAGACAATTTGGCTAACCAATCTTTCAAGTGTCTTATGTCACTTAGCAATGAAGCTTAACATTGGTATGAAGACTTGGACATGCTAGCATAGAGCTCCAACAAAGCTTATCAAAAGGAAAGCTAGTGAAAGGTCTTTCGAAGCTAAAGTTCTCAAAAGACAAGACATGTGGACCATGCCAAATGGGAAAGCAACATCTATCATCTTTCAATGTACAGAATGTTATATGTACATATATATATACCTCTTTAACTTATCCATATAGACTTGATTGGACTTAATAAGAGTGCTAGTTTAAGTGGAAAATATTATGCACTTGTCCTACTTAATGATTACTATAGGTTTACTTGGGTATCCTTTCTAGCTCATAAGCATTACACCTTGAATGCTTTTAAATGTTTTGCAAAAAGAGTTCAAAATGAAAAGTTTACTTCATTTCTTTTATAAGGAATGACCATGAAAAAGAATTTCAAAATGAATCTTTTGAATCTTATTGCGTAGAGAATGAGATTTTTCATAATTTTTTAACTTCTAGAATAACACAACAAAATGGTATTGTAGAGAACAAAAATAGAACACTAGTAGAGAGGACTAGAATTATGCTTAATGAGTATTTATTGCCTAATTACTTTTGGGCTGAAGCCATCAATACTTCATGTTACATTGTAAATCATGTTGTCAAAAGACCCATTCTCAATAAAACTTCTTATGAGCTTTAGAATGGTTTAAAACCTAAGTTGTTATACCTAAGAGTCTTTGGGTGTAAGTGCTACATCTTAAATACCAAGGATAATCTTGAAAATTTTGATTCAAAGATAAATAAAGGTATTTTACTAGGATATTCCACCTTTAGCAAAGCCTATAGAGTTTTCAATAAAAGTACTATGGTTGTTGAAGAGTCTATGAATATTATGTTTGATGAATCTATTAAACTTGATCTTAGGAAAGATTTTTTTATTGATAATATTGTAAGTGACTTTGAAAATTGGAGTTAGAGTCAACCTTAAGAGAGATGGCTAAAGATCATGATGAAGACAAGTCATCAAAAGAAGAAAAAGAATCTCAACCTCAAAAAGCATAAATCTCAAATCAATATCTTCCCAAGGATTGGAGATTCTCTAATATCACCCAAAGGATCTAATCATTGGCAATACTTCCAAGGGTGTAAGTAATAGATCTCAACTCAATTCCTTAGGCATATTAGTTTCTCAATTTGAGCCTAAATATATTGATGAGGCTCTTAATGGTGAGAGTTGGGAGATTGCGATGCAAGAGGAACTCAACCAATTTGAGAGAAACAATGTATGAGAACTCGTTCTTAGGCCTAAGGAACACCCTATTATAGGATATAAGTGGGTGTTTAGGGATAAGTTAGGTGAACAAGGTTTCATTACTAGAAATAAGGCTAGATTGGTTGCAAAGGGGTATAACCAAGAGGAAGGCATTGATTATGATAAAACCTATGGCCCCGTAGCAATATTAAAGGTCATTACGATTCTTTTAGCATATGCATGTCACATGAATTTTTAACTTTTCCAAATGGATGTTAAAAGTGCATTTTTAAATGGTCTCATTGAGGAGGAAGTTTATGTTGAACAATCTCCTGGTTTTGAATCTCGTATCTTTCCAAATCATGTTTTAAAGTTAAATATGCCCTTGTATGGTTTGAAATAAGCTCCAAGAGCTTGATACGAAAGACTTAGTTTATTTCTTTTGCAAAATGATTTTGAAAAAGGAAAGACTGATATAACTTTATTTGTTAAAAGGCACAATCATGACATACTCATTGTACAAATATATGTTGATGATATCATATTTGGTGCTACTAATGAATCTCTTTATAAAGATTTTGCTAAGAGTATGACTAAGGAATTTAAGATGAGCATAATCGAAGAGCTCAAGTTCTTTCTTGGCCTACAAATCAAGTAAACCAAATAAGGGATTTTCATTAACCAAGCCATGTACACAAAGGATATATTCAAGAAATTTGGCATGGAAGGATGCAAAGTAGTAAAGATACCAATAAGTGCTACCATCAAACTAGACAAGGATGAATCAGGTAAGTCTGTTGATGAGAAAAGATATAGATGTATGATTGGTTCTTTACTATATCTCATTACCTCTACACCCGATATCATGTTTAGTGCATGCATGTGTGCTAGATTTCAATCTTGCCCTGAAGAATTGCATTTTAATGCTATTAAAAGGATTTTTAAATACTTATATGGCACATTGCATTTAGGTTTATGGCATCCTAGAATTTCATCCTTTAGCCTTATAGGATATTAAGATTTAGATTATACTGGTAGCTTGCTAGATAGAAAGATCACTTTTGGAACTTGCCAATTCATAGAAAAATGCTTAGTGTCTAGGTTTCGTAAGAAGCAAGTTTCAGTTGCCTTATCCATTATCGAACCAGGATGTGGCTACGGGTTGTTGTTGTAACCAAGTTCTTTGGATGAAACAACAATTAAAAGACTAGCAAAGCTGTTGATCAGATTCCCATTAAATGTGACAACAATAGTGCAATAAATCTTTTAAAGAATCCCATCTAACACTCTAAGAGTAAACACATTGATATTAGACATCATTTTCTTAGAGATCATGTCCAAAATGGTGATGTAGTGTTGGAGTTTGTTGACACTAATCATCAACTTGCAGATATTTTCAATAAACTTCTAAATGAAGAAAGGATGAACTTCACTAAGAGAGAGAAAGGAATGCTTGATGGAAGCTCCCTGGAGTAAAAATTGGATCTTTTGGAATGTTCTTTGTTTAGTGTTTTGTTTTGAATGATTGATTGCTATATTTGATGGATATGTATTATATTTCTTTGGTTATCTTAATTCTTTATGCAAATATGCTTTTCCATGCCAATTTGCATGAATTAAGCATCAATATATTAAGTGGATCACAACTTAAAAGGTCAAATCTTAACTCTTCATGTTTTCTTTTCTTGCCTCTTAATTTGAGGTCGTTGCTTCTTTTTTCGCGATCACAATTTACAGGCACTTGTCAATCCTTCTATCACCCATCATTTTAGGATCTATATTTCTATTCTCCATCGTGAATTTTTTCAAAATTCAAAAGTTTTGACTGTTGACTTCATCAGTTTTCGAGGAATTTTTATTCGTTACTCAGATTTTTTATAATTAGCGGTTGCGACTTGGGTTCATGGTCGCAAATTAAAGTAACTTTCAAACATTAACTAATTTGACTGCCAACCGATGACAACCCTTCATTAATAGCAAATTTTACCATTTGTTACCATTTTTGCACTTATTCTTTGCCTATTTAAACCCTTGTAACAAGACTCTAACTTACATTTACACAATCTCTTCATCTCTCTTCATTCTCCTACTTCAAACTTCTTTCAATCTTTTCTCATCTCTAATGGCTCTTCAGAAACTTTCTAGAGCAGAGAAAGGAAAGGGCATAGCCCAACCCTCAAGTCCTCTAGCCCTTCACTTGATGAAAGGGATCACCAAGGAAGAAAAACACCGTTATAAAGCCAATTCTTCCAAAATTATCCTATCTAGTAAGATTACATGAACCTTTCTCCTTGAATCCCTTGGAATTAAGGATGAAATCCATGCTTACCTCTCTAATCTAGGCTGGAAAGAGTTTATCTTCAGAGATGAACTTGACTACGAAGAAATCGTTCGAGAATTCATGTGCACGACCACTTTGAGTCGTAGAGTTGAGTCTAAAGCATGTTAATATGAGTTGATTTTTAAGGCTTTTGGGGATTTTTTTTTTATCACTTTTGAGCAACTTTCCAACCTTTTCAATCTTCAAGTGAGAGATGATATTCCTTTCATCATCTCTGCACTTGATATCATTTACTCAAAATTTTGGTTCGAGATATCAATTGAAACCAAACATGACCCAAAAACTTCCTTATCCAAATATATCCGAACCCTTCCCAATTGGCTTATTCATTATATCATCACCTTTTCTATCAATCTAAAAGGTGATGGTAACGAAAAGGTATCTTGAAAAGACCTAGCCTTTCTTTTCTATTTAACTAAGAACAAACCTATCCAAATCGACCGATATCTTATGAATCAATTGATTCGCATAAGTACCAAGTCGAAAAGCCAATTTCTTTTACCCTTTTATGTCGTCGCAATTTAATGATATATGGGAGCACTCAATGAGGAAAATGAGAAATTCCTCACAAAGAAGTACTTGCCATCTCACAACTTTCTTGACTTGCCCTACCTAATAAATGCCAAGGCCATACATCCAGATTCCTATACCTACACCTTGCATTCATTTAGGGCTAAGAGGCTATAAACTTTTCAAGCCTCAAAGAGGAAGAGGCTCATTATAGAGGAGGGTGCTCAACCAATTCCACCTCGCCAACCTAAGCCTAAAACAAAATCCTCTGCCATCTCTCTCTCCTTAACCAACAATAAATTGGATAAAGTTATGAGGATGATCAAGAGGAGATTTCTTCTAATTTCCCACCTACATAGTGATTTAGTAGATCTTCAAGAGAAGGTGGGTGCTACTCCTTGCCACCTCCTTAATTTTAAAGATTAGGAGGATACTCTTGAAGAAGAAGAAGATTAAGAAGTAGAGGAAGGTGATGAAGCTCAAGGAGGAGGTGCAAATGAAGAAAATGCTGACTCTGGAGATGATGATAACTCTCTAACCTTTTAGTTTTTCTTAGGCTTATAGTAGTTTCTTTTCTATTATTTCCTTCATTTCCTTTGTAATTATGTCATCCCGCAATTTTATATATATAAGTGTGTGTGTGTGTGTGTGTGTTTGCAATTTTTATTTCATATACTTGTTTATCATGTATGATTGCTCTTCTATCTTAATTTATGCTTTATATATTTGTCATCTATGCACTTTTACTTAAATTTTCATATTCTACTCTCTTTCTGATATTACCAAAAGGGGAGAGAAATAGGAGTAAAAGATTGTGCATGACATATTATCAAATGAAGTATAAGTTGGGGGGGAACAATGAGAGTAATCTAATTCAAAATATAAATCTTTGATAAACTTAATTGCTCAATAAGTATTTTCTTAAAAATATTGACCATATCAATTTAACACTCATGCAATTCATTTTTCTCTAAGTAAAATAAATCTAAATTGTCAAAATAAAAAAAAAAGGGAGATTGTTGGACTAGGTTGGTCAAACCTAAGTCATACGCCTCTTTTGATCTTGACAGTGAAGATTGATAGGTACTAATATCTTGGTTAAGTGTTGTTTTTGTAGTTTTAAGTTAGGTTTGCATTGAAAGTTAGATGGAATTCTAAATCTCTAGCATTGAGTAAGGCATCCAAATTCGCGATCAGGAACTTCTAAATCATGATAACGACGTTGTAACAAGAAGGGATGAGTTTGGACCAGATGAATTCGAAGAGGAAATCGCAACCATGATCTAGCCAAGGAAGACTTGAATGTCATACAAAGAGATTCATGCTAGTGTTCGCATCTAAAGTCACGACTATGAATTTTATAGTTGAATGAAAGGAACTAAATCTGCAACCATAATATGCCAAGTGTCCAAGATGACCCTTGGGATATCAAAAATCACGAGAGTGAAAAACCAATTGCAACTACAACCCAGGGGAGTGATCTCTGCTCATCAAATAGAAGGATTCGCGATCCCTATTGTATCCAAGAAGAACCTCAATTACGACCGTGACTTTTAGTTGGTTAGTTAAACATAATGACTATATTACTTAGAACACCAATAGCAGCATGCCACGTGGACTAGCCGTTAGAAACCAAATGAGGTTCTCTACTGTGATTTTGGTCTTCCTAGTGCAAATTGGAAATTCGGGATCGAGAAATACCAGTTATGACTGCGAAATTAGTTTCACAAGCATTTAATGCAAAATCTGCTTAGCTTACCTTAGAGATTTAGGCATAGTTTGTTAGTGTTGTCTCTTTGGTGATTGTTGCTTATAAATACTCCACCAAATAGATATGAATACAAAAGAATTTCATTAATTGTAACAAACTCTTGAAAATTTACTTCACAACTTTTTATTCTTTCTATGTGAGTTATTGTTAATGGGTGTAAGCATTAAACACCATTGTTGGGTTTGAGAGTTAGCCTAGTTGTCAAAACTCTTATACTAGGTTGAAGTGTGAGCCTTTATAAAACACTTTAGTGAAGTTTTTTTGTGAGCCTTGAAACACAAATTGTAAGGTTGTGTGTGAGCCATTAAAACACATTGTACAAGTTTGGTGTGAGCTTAGAAACAACCAATTGTGAAGAATTGTGGAGTGGACGTAGGGTTTGTTAACACCCGAACCATTATAAATATTATGTGTTCTTTCTTTCAACTTCTCTTTAATCTCCAAACACTTTATCTTTCCTCCAAATTTTGTAGATTCCCAATAATTCAACCCTCCTTCTTAGTGCTCAAGGGCCAGTAGAAAAATCATAAAATTATAGAAAATAAAATTATTTAAGTCATTCAATTTAGTTTATAATTAACATATAGGATAACTCGATATTTTGTTAATATTTTGAAATATTGATATGTTTGAAATAATAACTTATGACATTTATCTAAAATATCTATTTATGAAATATAAATATAATTATAAAACCAATGAATTTAGACTATTCTATCATATAATCTAGTATTGAAATGTATTTTGTAGTTATTTTATTAGACTATTTGTACAATATGTTTTTTGAATTATTTGTAATTTATTATAATATTACTATTTATTGTGGATATTAGTTATGAATATTTTATCCATATTTTTTGTATTAGGTTAAAAGATTCTATCTTTTCAGTTGATTTGTATTTGGCAATTTTCACTCTCCCTCTATTGTAATATTACTTATTTGTAATTATCTATATTTTATTAATGTTTATTATTGTACTTTACTATTTTAGGATGAATGTTATCAAAATAAACTTAGTTGATTATAAATAATAGACCAATAAATAAAAGATGAAGAAACAAAGGTTAAACTAGTACTCAGACATCCTAGGATGCCTCATACCTTTCCTAAAGTATACCCTACTTTTGAGTCTAACTCTAAAGGAACAATTTGGATACTGGAGGTTGTCTACTATAGGGATGTCCAATCCATTGTTCATTTTTTATTTTTAAAAGATAAAATGATTTTTTATCACTTTTTTTTTATAAATTGGGTGGCGACTCCTCTTAGATGTCTCCGAGATTGATTTTGTTATGTTTATGTCTTATTCTTTCTTCAAGCTCTTGATGCTTGAGAAATCAGTAGTGTTTAATATTACAATAGCCATTCTACTAAATTAGGCATGATGATGATCCCATGTCCATAGTGGACTCCATTAAGGATAAGGAAGTTGACTCAGGTATTACATCATCTTTTATTTATAATATATTATTAATAATTATATATTATTGCATTCACAACACTCACCACACATATCAAATGCCTAATCAGGCTATATGGCTATATGCAGGATACTCGAGTTCCATTTGTTCCAAGGGGAACAATGTTGTTTATATAATTTATAAGCCTTATATCTTCAAGTGCATTAAATAGGAAAGCCTTGATCCTTTGCTTATAAGAGTCATCTTCATCAACTGTCTAGTTAAAGTGCATGTACGAACATATATCCTTAGAATATGACACTATAACTTTTTTTTTGGCATCTGGTTGAGTTCTATGATTAATAAAAAAATATCATGCTTTAAATATATCTTGTAAAAGTAAAGAATGTAATAAGAAAGAAAAATGAGAGAAAAGAAAGGAAAAATATTGAAAATTTGAAAGGATAAAATTGAGAGAAAATTAAATTGCATATTCACTTAATCCTTTATATTTTTTTAGTATGATTATTATTGTATCAATCATAAAATTTGGTACCGAGAGTGTACAAATTTGATAATTCTTATCAATGAATGAATTGACTAATTATCCTAGGAAAGTCTCTATACCTTAAATGTTGATGATATAAGGTTGGAAGGATGATTTGGGATTTGTGTAAAATGTGTTTGAGCTTTCATATATGTTTAATCTCTTACATACATATATAGAGCATACATCATCTTAATTAAGCTTTATCTTGGTAGCCATATAGTTTTGCATGGTCTTGGGTTGAGAAAGAAATAACTCTGTTTAAAGAAATCTAATATCTAGTCTTGAAGCAGCATATCAAAACTAATCATATAAGGAAAAAGTGAAAAGAGAGATCTAGAATAAAAGGTGCAATGAGATATGATAAGAGATGAGGTATAAAAAAGAATTTGTAATGTTCTAGATAAGAAAATACATACCATTTTAAAACAACAAATTGGGGATATAATCATTAGTTTAATGGCAAAAATTTTTGATGTGCTAAAAACATAAGAGGCGAGATGTATAATTTTCTTGTGTAAAAACAAAAGACATAAAGGGATCTAATTGAAAAGAGGTTCAACAAGTAATATGGAATGTCCTAATTGGTGGAATTGAAAGTATCTTGAGATAATAAGTTAAGGACGTGCTAATTGATGTGATTGACAAAGAATTTGGTATCCTTGACTGCAATGAGAAAAAAGTACCTAACACAAAATTTCACACCTATCTAAATAACACTCCTATTATCGTAGCCAATTATATTTACACCTACAACTTAATTTGTACATTTGATGGATAAAGGTCCTTTCAAAATGGGAGGTTATGTTTTGCAGCTGATAAAGGTAAGGGGTAGTAATATTATGAAATAGGCTAGGGAGTTCTTTAATCCAATAATACCCATGTCAAAAGTTTTGCAAAAATTAAAAAAAGATAAAGACTCATTCAACCTTTAGCTCCTTAACCACCACCAAGCCCACTTCCTAGAAACCTTAAATCTAATGCCTTTTGTAACATCCACTAAGTGATTGGTCATTTTACTAATGAGTGTCATCAAATGCGATATGTGATTTTTAAGATTCATAGACTCTTAAATAATAGTTGTCTGACATTAGTAGGCAAAACAAACACCAAACCATATTAAAACCACTAAGCCATTTAAACACTTCCTTATAAGCTTTTATGTGAATACATATACAAGAGAAGAAGAAAAATGAGTGACCTCCTAATTTTGTAACTTTGGTCTTTAAACATCCAAGTTCTTCTATTTTTATTGTTATTTCTATATTTTTAGAGTGTTTTTGAACAATTGTATTATGAATCTTATATAAAGGTAGTGATATATTCATTGTCATATTTAGAATAACACATTCTAATTTTATTTATTTATGTGATGTTTACTTTGATTGTAACATATGTCATGCTTGAAAGTTTTTTAAACATATTTTATATCAATTTCATCATCGATGAAAGTCTTTTGGTCATGGCATTGTTGACTAATCTCAAAACTAAACAACGTAGAAGGAAGATGAATCCTAATGTGTAAAGTCGTTGCCCTATATGAGGATTTATTTTTAATGTTGGTTTCACTTATAAAGCTTTAGTATAAGGAGATTTTCCTGCTAGTGAAGGATATGCATCAAACGATGAATGCCACAAAAATAGAAGAATTTAGAGTTTACCTTAAAGGTCTTGGAAATGGATTATGGTTGTCAATGAATGTGTCAACTCTTTAATGTGTTATCCAGAGTATTCTCTGTTTGTTTCATGTTCATGTTTGCATTCACACATAGTGTCCACTTTGCTTGGTTGAAATAATGATTAATGACAATTAAACTCTTAAAGAGACAAAATGTGAGAAAATAAAATAAATAAGTGGAGAGAATTTCACACGGAATGAATATTATCTTAAGATGACTTACTGTAAATGCCCTCATTGAGTTTTCTTTGAGCCGTAGCCAAAACCAACTAAAAGGTACCTTCTTTTGAATGCCCTTTTAAGAATTAAAGGATGAAACCCTTGAGCTTCTTGAGCTTTCTTCTTGAATTTAATGCCTCATTTTGACCTTGATATTTCTTTAAACTACAAACCACTTAAGCCATTAATTATTAAGGTACTTTTTAATGTTAGATCTCAAGGGTAGAAAAGGAAATATGAAAATGGGTACATGTAAAGAAGGTGAAAATAAAATTGTAGAAAATCCAATATATCGATAATATCTCATAGACCGAAATACCTAAATAGGGTGATGAAGAAATATTTTTTCAAAATAACATTAGGAATCTTATATCGAGACCTTTTGATTAGGATGTTTGGATAATTTGTTTTCTTTGTAAACAAAAAAATATATTGTACCCATGTATCAAATGTCTACGAATATAATTTCTCAAAGGAATTTGAGAGAACTTTCTATGCTTAAATACTCAATTAGGAATGATTATGATGCTTGTTATTTGAAAGCAATTATGAAAACCTTTTATACTAAATCACATAATTAGGAACATTTGGGAATCATCTCTTTGGTAGGGGAAGGGGGAGGGGGCAACCCTATGGATTCTTTATAAAGCTTATGTCCTCAAAATACCCAATTGCATACATTTTGAAAAGTGATTCCTTTAAAGCATCAATTTTATGAAAGCACCTATTGAAACCCAACCATATATCTTGAGATATTGTCATTCCTTATGAAATTAAAAAAAAAAAAGAATGAAACCTGATAGACATGTTAATTGTCTAAGTAAAAGTTTGAGACGTTAAATGTATGCATCCTACTAGATGGGTGAGATATTTAGGCAAAAGTTAGGGATATAGGAAAATATTTAGCTTGAAAACTCATGAGGGTTAGTCAATAATGATAGGAATGTTATGCCTTTGATTGTAAAAATAGTTTCATTGGTTGGTTCAAAATTAGATTGAATCTATTTATATGATTTGTATACTATCATAAGAAAAAAAAGAAAAAGAAAAGATAAAGATGATAATGAAATAACAAAAATAGGAAATCAAAGAGCATGAGATCCATGTCAACTTTTAGATGATGGTTTAGTCAATTCGATAACAAGTGATATTACCATTAGCTTAAGGAAAAACCTTTGACTTAATAGGTTGAATGGAGTTTACATTGGTGTAATATTGCTAATTGCTTTAAGTCTTCATATGATTAGATTTTGTTCATCTTTTTTGAATTAGAAAATGGCATATGTTTCTTTGGCACCCTTAGATTCACTAGTTCAATCATTTGTGAACTTCAAAGGATGAAACATTCTCTTCCACTTTTGTGGTATTGCTAATTGAGCCAAAATAGACCATAGAGTGTGGCATTCCTAAATATGTTAGGTGCACACTATTTGTGTCAATTTAGATAGTATCATGAATTGGTAGTGAGTATAATGCATGCCATGAAATAATTAGATGCTTAATTTGACAATCATTTATTGAAGAAATTGTTTGATCTTTGAAAGTCATGCATTTATCAGTGACAAAATCTATATCTTGCAAAGTTTAGGAATTCAAAGAGATTTATATATCTTGAAGAATAAGGGGAAAGGAAAGCTCATTAAGTTAAAAATCCATATCGGTAACCTAGGCAAACGTAAGACAAGCCCATTAGGTTACAAAGGCAATCTAAGAAAAAAAAAGGTTTGAGGTATAAATAGGGAAGAAAAATTGAAGAATTCAAATCTAATGACTTATGAACACTTTGCTAGTAAGAAAAGTGTGGTGTAAAAATAATGGTTATGATATTCTTTATTTTTAATATATTTTCAGGGCTAGTTTTATAATTAATTAAGTCTAATTTGAAAAGAATACTATATATGTCTCACTTTTAGTTTGTATTTTGTAATTTCATAGGAAATCTTGGAAATTGGAGCTTATTGGTGAAATATGAGAGTTTACTAGGTCAAATTGAGCAGTTTCAGAAGTTCAAAGATCAAATAGAAATTCAACCAACATTTAGGGACCCATTTTGATATTTTCTAAGACAGTTTGAGTCCACTTTTGATTCAAAAGTGGAAGGCCCGAGAAGACATGCTAAATTGGAAATTCACCGACTCCAAGAAGGGGAATTTGGTTGAATTTGACTCCTAATTAGAAAAGGATTCTATTTTTCCTATTCTAAAAAGGAATATGAGACTATAGATAGGGGAGGAAAAAGAAAGAGGAGGATTATGAATTATTGGATTATTATTATTTTTTTAGAGAGTTTTTGCTTTGTTTTATTTTTAGAGAAGAAGTCATCCATAAGAGAGGATTATTGATCAACTATCAAGCTTGAAGGGAATTGAAGAGTACAAGGGTTTTTATCATGAACACTTTTCTATTTTATTTTCTCCTTATTTTGATGTTGGTTAGTAATGCAATTATGAAATAAATTAATTAGGCACTTGGGTATGATGAACCCTAAGATGAGTTTTGAATTGTGATTTTTAGATAATACAATCTTTTCATTATTTATGGAATTCAATTGTGTTTGTTCTTTATTTTCTTGAATTGATATATCCGAAATATTGATTCTTGTCTTAATTCTTTAAACTTAGATTGAGAAATCAAGTTATTGAATAGATCTATTACAATTGAAAGGAGTTGCGTGTACCCCTAGAGATAGGATAACATAAATCTTCTGGATTAGGGTCAAACCTAATAGTGAAATTCAAAGAACTTTAATGCAATTTTAGGGGTTTTAATTAGGAAGAGATTCCAATTAATCAACCTAGAACTAGATGTTAATGATCTTGAGAAAGACTTTAACATACTAAAGGAATTTCCACGGTTCCATAAACATTGAATTAGATTGTATTGTCGAGAAAACAATTTCTTAATAAGTCTTCGGGGGATTCAATACCTGAGTGCTATTTGTCATATTAATCATTTTTTTCCACTCTCTCATTCATATTTTTATTATTTTAGTTTGTCGAATTATTTTATTTTATTTTAATTAGTTAATTAATTCACTTAAAATTACCAAGTAAATAATAGAAAAATAGTCAATACTAGTACTTTTAGTCCTTAAGGGATCGACATTTGCCTACTCGATCTACAGGTGTTAGCGACAGATCGTATCAAGTTTTTGGCACTGCTGCCGGGGACTAAAATATTAGGAACACTTATTATCTATTAATTTAGCCATTTTTTTTCTTTTTTTAATTCTTTTTTCTCGTCCTATTTTACCCTTTCTATTTTAGTTTTGTTGTGGTCTCTAGTCTTTTCAGAGACTTTAACAGTGTATGACTCAAAGCAACACAATTGAGCTAGAACTTGAAGATCCTGAAATAGAGAGAACTTTTCGACAAAATTAAGACAAAAGCGTCAAGAGAAGATTGATCATAATCAAGAGATAGTAGTTATGGTAGAGCGTTAAATGAAACCTCACATTTCTTTTGAATCTGTTTTCCAAGAATTTGATGGTCATAGGTTCATAATTTGATGATGGTATAAACTTGAAAGTTGTATATTTATGTCTGATCTATATGCCTGTGAAATATTATTGCCAAATTCAGCACAGTTGTTGAGATATGGTCCCTTCATCATGACTGTTTGTCAACATGTTACAAACCTGCTTA
>CATIWR010077641.1:0-35477 GCA_949677035.1 Omphalea diandra | reverse complement strand
TCTCCTTCAATAGTAGGGATGAACTCATCTATCAAAGGGTGAGACTTCATGTCTTTAGCTTCTACCTTTGCTTCAAGGTGCTCTATCAGTTCTTGGTCTGTTGGATCAAATTTCACTCCTGCTGGTAGACCTAACCAATCCTGCAAAATCAATTCAATCCCCAGTTAAAATGAAGTTATATACTTTAATAAAAATACTCCCAAAAAACATTTGAAGAAAAAAAAAAAGAGAGGGAGAAAGAGAGAGAGCGCCAAAGAGGAAAAAGCAAAGCTTTAGTTTAATTTGCCACTACTAAGGGGAAAAAAAAAGAAAAAAGAACGAAGGAAAGGACTCAAGAATAAAACATGAAGCATAATTCTTGTTTTTCGCTTTGCAATATTCTTGTTTCTTGGGTTCAAACTCTATTTGAAACTAAGAATATTACTACGAGGGATGGATGATTAATTATTATCCGTACCGGCTTTCCTTCAAGCTTGTGTCCACAACCGGGGCACTGCTTGGATCCACACAACTGATGCTCTTCAAGTTTGGCATCTATGAGATCAGAGCTGCTGATGGAGCCCAAATTACTTTTACTCATAGCTCTTTCCACAAGCAGCAGCAGCAGCACCTGTTGCTATCTTCTTAGTTCTCCCAAACTCTTGAAATCATCAACTATATAAAATAGCCTGCCAGTCATATCCCTACTAATAGCTCTTTAAATAATAATTGAAATCAAGAATCTCGAGATCAGATCATATGTGAACTAAGAGGGGAAAAATCAAGAAACAGTACATTTATTATGTGGGTATGTATTAGAATAGGCCTTGAAAGACTTGAAACCAAAATAGGCATAAAATATATGGTAACTTGGGTCTGTTTTTGAGATGGGTATCAAAGAAATGGACATTCGAACACTTGGAGGTGTTTCAACCAAGACAAGAAGAAATCAAAATATGTGCAGAAATAGATGTAGTTTACACATGTACAAACCTATAAGCTCAATCATCAGGAAAATTAAGCCATACCCAGATGAGAAATAGGATAAAAAAAACTGGAAATATTAATATATGTGTGTCTATATATAACCCTAAAGAAAATAAAGGAGATAGAAGAAGAAGAAGAAGAAGAAGAAGAAGAAGAGAGAAGGTATTACAAGTAGGAGAAGGAGGAAAAGAGGAAACTGTCACGGTAGGATTTGAGCTATAAAACCTGCTTTAACCATAGAAACACAAGAAATTGCTCTCTCTAGTGTCTAACTTTAACTGAAGCCAGGGGCGAAAAGAAAAAGGTAGTCTCTTAAGCCTAGCCTAGGCAGACACCCCACCTTTAAGCCTTTGCTAATTTAAGTAGAGAAAAGCAAAGCATGTCTCATGTATGTAGTAGGCGGTTTATGTGAGCGAATGAAAGCAAGAAAGAAAGATTTAGAGAGAGAAAACAGGATAGAAAATTAGAATGAGATAAAACAAACCAAAATTAAAAGGGGAAAAAAAAAAAAAACTCAAGTTGGGGTTTTGTTTGGGTAAAGCATAACCCATAAGGCTTTCTTTCTCTCTTGACTACTAAAGCAAAAGGCAAGAAACGGCCTTCACAGCTGTTACTTAAGGCACACATTCAAAAGCATGATCAGGAACAAACCCCATCTTAGAATACTTAATTTTTTATTAATTTAATTCTAAAAACAAAACCCAGTATTATTATACTAGTTAGTAAGTATTTTTTACGGCATAAGGGTATAATCAATAAAGATGAGAACTTTGATTTCTAAATGAAAAAAGTTATCTTCCCCACACACACACACACACACACACACACACATATATATATATATATGTACACACGTATATGGAAGTAAAGTTTGAGTAAGAAAGACGGTTATATTGGGTTAGTTTACAGTTAATTCTTGGGCTTATAAACATATATGAGTTAAAAACTGTAGTAAAACTAAAATCTATTTTTAGAGAAATATACGAAGAGGAAGAAGGGCGAAGGAAAAAAAAAAAGAAAAGAAAAACAAAAGATGGGTTTGGAACTCACATGCGTTTTGACCTGGAGTGGCGATCATGATTATTTACCATGAATGTTGCGGAGAGGGAGAGAGAGAGGGGGGAGGGTGGGAAGGGGAAGGAATTACGGGTTGCTTGATTTGCAAGGCAAATGAGCAGTGTACTCGATGGACCACCACCACCCCTTCGCCCTTCTTATTAGAACTACTATAAAATCATATAAGGACAGGAAAACACATATTATACTAATAGTGTATTAAAAGAAATATATACGAAACTTCAAGCAGAAGCAGCGCACCGTACCCATATAAACATTAGCCGAAACAGTAGAGAATACTTAAGATATACATATGTACGCACTATTTCTTTTACCCCCTTTATTTTTTTTTAACTTTTTATTTCATTTTCATGTGATTTCTATTAAAAGAAATTTCAGAATGCTTTTTTAAAATATTATTAGAAGTAGAACTCAAATTTACTCCAATTATTTAAGAACGTTTATTTATTATTTAATTTTTAAATTTTATTAATGAGTGACTACTTTTAAATAATAGATTTTGCTGAATGTATTATGTTAATGTGAAGGTTGTACACTCATTTGAAAGAATTTTATTTCACTTAATGCATAAGTTAATATATATATATATATGTATGTGTGTGTGTATGTGTATACACATACATACACACACACACACACACACATATATATATAATATTTTTAACCAATCTCATTATATTAAGTTTTTATTTTTATTTGATTTAAAACATATTTTTTAAATTTAAATAGAAAGATTTTCAAATTACAAAAAAAGATCTCATTTCTAATATGGCTTAATCTTTGTACATTAATTTATAAGAAAAAAGCTTTTTTTCTGTTAATTAAGCTAATTTTGTTATTACGTATTTGTTTGGTTTAATATTTATTAATTAGCGCTCAATGATTGAGTATGCATACTAAAAGAACAAGAGAGACAAAGGGGAGCCTTGACTTTCCCAAACCCTCTTAAATAACTATTATTTTTTAAAAGTATATATTGTTAATAAAAATATTTTTTCTAATATTAGCCCCTCCAAAAATAAAGAATAAATTTTTTGTAATCATTGTTTGTCATTATTTAGTAAAATTAAAAAAGTTTAACTATGTAACTATAATTGATTATATAATCTAGCTGATTTGATTTTGAATTTTATATAATATATTAAGAATTTAATATATGAATTATTTGTTAGTAATTAAATATTGAATGACATTTATTCGTAATGTATGTTTACGATTTATCTATATTACATTTATATATATCATTGTTTTTAATTTTCTATAGCAAGATAAAATTATATTATCCTTTCGATCTCCTCAAACAAATCAATTTCATCTTTGAGTAAGTAAACCAAAAATAAACATTTAATAAATATTAATATTTAGTGTTTCAAAATGAAAATTACCCTTTGTTTGGTTGGAGAAAAGTGAGGAGAAAAGAAAAGAAAAGAAAAGAAATTAAAATTACTTCATTTGTTTGGTTTGCAAATAAGAGAAAGAAAAGAAAAGAATTGAGAAGAATTGGAAAGAAATTAGATCAATAAAAATTTTTCTCTATTTTGGAGAGAAATGGAGAGTTAAAAAGAGTGGGATATATTAACTTACTAAAATATCCTAATTTGTCTTTATATATTTTGTCTTTCAAGGAGTTTAAAAAGTAAATTTGTACTTAGTAAATTTGAATTTCTCCCATTCTCAAATAAAAGAACCAAACAAAAAAAATAGAAATTTCTTTTCTTTTCTCTTGTTTAATTTTCCTCCATTTCTCCTATACAATTGTGCATCAAACATAGTGTTAGTTTTAAACATTCAACAAATATAAATGAATATTGAAAGTTAATTTTTTTTAATATTTAAGAAAACGGTATTTTATTTTTTTATAAATATCAACTTTTATTTATTATGATTTATTATTATATTAATTTATATTTATATAATGCCTCAAAAAATTTTATATTTCGAGAAAATTAATTAAATGTAAAATAATTGTGTTTTATTATTTATAATTTAAGTTTAACTTTAATAGCTAGATAATTAAATATTTATATTCATTAATCATATAATTTATCACTGTGATTGATAACCGATTCCCACCGCTAAATCAAACAATCCTTAAATGTAGAGTGCATTAAACCTATTTGAGTGTAAAGAAGAGCTTAAAACCCACTATTTATGCGGACCCATGGTGGAAATGTTTGCGTACCACTAAAGTATCTTGGATCGGCTGATGATGGTGCTACCATTCACCTTTATAACATTCTTTTGAGCAGTCAAGAGTAAATGATGAGGGGACCAAACTAATGTTTTAATGGCCATGATTGCTTCTTTATTGATTTATATCATTTATTTTAATTACATAAAGAAAAAAAATAATATATGCTGTGTGTGGCCTATCTATGGGGGTGATATATATTGGTCTGAAACTTACATGAAAGAGTATAAATAAGGAAATCTAAAAAGAAATTGAGCAATTTATGAAGAACCTTTGATAATTAGGCAGCTTCTCTTTTTGTCCAAAGGCAAAGATTATCCACTTGGTTGACCTTTGACTAGTGCAGCAAAATAGAGCCTATGATCAGCATATATATATATATTAGGAGCAAAAACTCATCTTGTTTTATATATATGTTCTTATATATGCTCTATTGATTCCTCCCATGTGCTATTACTAAGTAGTATTTCTTTCACAAATATTCAATTTTTTTTTAAGATTAATTGTATATAAATTGGTTGTCTCTTTAGAGAAAAAAACAATGTGGGAATTTGGGAATAATAGTGAGAGAAAATTCTGCATATGTCTGTACAGAATATGAATGATATTTATATTCCTGAAAAAGAATGACTAAATAACACAATTCATGTATTTGGAATATCTCTTAAAGGAAGAACAACAATTGTCTGTCTTATTTTGTTATAGATTTTCTGTCAGAATTTAATTAGATAATTAATTATCCAATTAATTAATTATGGGAAAAAGTTAATTGCTTCAGAAGATCAATCAGACAACAATTGATTTTTTTTTTTTTTTTAAAAAAACAAGGTAAGAAAAATCATGTAACTAAATGGGATTGGGATAGCATTTTTCCATCTGAAGGTTCAATTTCTTAGTCCAAGGTTCTTTTCCGCAACTTCTTTAATTCCTGTGCCGTCATTTGCCAGAATAGGAATTTTCTACTTAAGATGAGTACAAATGGATAAACTTGAAAACTTGTGTAATCAGAATATTTCTTTTTGGTGGGGATGGAGAGACATGTACAATTGTAAGAGCTCCAACTCTCCATATACTCTTTCTATTATGAGAAAGATTTCCAAACGGCCAAAAAAAAAAAAAAAAAGAAAATGTTTGCTCGCTTAAATTCACCCACAAGAACATGGGTTAAGCATAGTACGAAGCAATAAATTAAACGTCAAATGTAAGTTTCCTTCACATCCCAATCTCCCATATAACAACAGCAACTTGATATTCGTGGATTAAATTTATGTTCTGTATCGCACAAGAATGTGTTGTACGTACGTAGGGGAGTAGTAGTGTCGAAACTTAAGCCACTAGTTTTACTAGACAGCCAGAATGAATGGCACCATTGCATCTTGGTTCACTCTCATGAGCGAAGACGGCTACCACATTATCAATTTATGGGTACAAATCAACTTTTGAATTGCTTTTGCTTCAATGTCGTGTGGAAGGAGCTACATAAGTCCACCGCCTAATTAATTGGCTTGGTGGGTATGGGGGTGTTGCGGTTTGGTTTATTTCTCTTAACATTATGTCCCCAAACAAAATCAAAACGATAAAAAGTTTGAGTTCTTAAGGGAGATTTTGGAGGTAATGTGGTAGTGGCAAGTAGTTTTGCTTGCTCAGTTACAGCTTTAATTAATTTAACCATGATAAAGAGAATCTGTATGCTCAATTTATGCAATCTCCATCAATATTCAAAACGTTCGTAGAAAGTAAGCATGCATGTATTATGTAGAAATAGACATTGAAAATTAATTTGGGTTCCATTAAGCACGCTAAGTGGTTGTCAAATTGGAGTAGATGTCAATTAAATGACATGTAAAATAAAGAAGAGGGTTGTGTGTATAATTTTCCTGCTCTCTCGTATAAATGTGATGAGCATGTTAAGTTTCCATTTTATCGAAGTGGCTTTCAATCAGATCAGATGATTGAACTCTCCATGAGTGCACAATGCCATTGCAATTAAGGGGGATTAATCCAATCGTAATAGCTAGCAAAGAGAAGACTCTGAGGGAAGTCAAAAACTTACGAAACAAACAAATATTATTTTCCTTTTTGCTACCACAAATTACGTAACCAAAATTTTAAACTTGCAGTGCAACACAACTGAGTGAGAGCTCAATATGAAATCAAAGAAAATTTGTGGGATCAAAGGTTCTATTCCAACCAACTAAAATTGCCTTGAACAAGTAAGAAAGAGAGAGAGATCGCGTGGGTATTATAGAAGATTTGTCCCAGTTGGGTTTGGGTATGACTCCCGATGCTGGAGCTTAATGCTAGCAGCAAGTATGCTGTTAGGTCCATCTAAAACTGGCCATTACGTCTGTTCTACTCCACCGTTTTGACTCCACATCTATCAGACGAAAATGAACGAATATATAATGATTTATATCCATCCTTTCACTCAATTCATCGCTGCTAATTTCCTGGCAATATGGATGCTATCTCATTTCAAAAATTAAAAACTGTTTGGTATCAAAAAAAAAAAAAAATTTTTTTTGGTCCTATTTCTTTTTTATTACTTTTTATTATTTTATTTCTTAAAAGAGAAAAAAATAGAGTTTCACAACTCAAAAAATTAATAAAAAGTGAATTTTCAAGCTCATTTCTAAAAATAAACATTTTGAATTGAAAAATAGAAAACCAAAAACAAACACAAAAATGATAACAAACTCTAAATATAAAAACTGTCATTCTTAACAGACCATTGGAATTTCAGTTTTCAACAAGGCAATCGATATCTTCTAAGCAAACACCAATCCATCTAAACAAAATTAAGCAGATATACAACATCCCCCAACTACTGCATGCTAGTCATCTGAGGTTAAATCTTGCCCTCAGAATCATCTCCCAGTCAATGTAAACCAGCAGGAAAACAAATGCATACTACTGCAGAGAAAAATGAATGACAAAGATGGTGGAAAGCCAATAGTACTGAATCTACAAACAAGCTCTCTAAAACCAGTTGGGCGGCATGGTACAAGGATAGGTTAGAAGCAACATCCGTCTATAATAACCACAACCATAGTAACCATTCAGCTCATTCAAACCCAGAGCGTTACAACATCTAACTATAAAAATACCATAAGTTCATGCAGTCAACATAAAGCAACAGGAACCATTCACAAGGTGAAATAGAGCAACTGGCAGCAGCACAATCAATAGCAAAGTTCAATGGACACAAAAATTCCAGTAAGTACACCATATCATCACTAGAGGATTATAAAGTAGCAAAGCCATTAAGTTTTCCGAAGAAAAGCTTTTGAGCCAGTGAAACCAGTAATAAGGTTTCAATGTGCTTTAGCCAATTGGTGAATTACGAATATAATTCTCTGTTTCAGCTACTGCAAAACACAGAATATGCCACCAAATAAGGAAGCAAAACCCATCATTCCGTAGAAACGGATAATCATATCAAGTCTATCAAAATGTTGCTTGCCAAGGATGTCCAATTTATTGATAAAACTTAAAAGATAGGAATGTCTGAGGTTTCCTTGATTCAGCTGAAATTAGCTGCAACTTTGCTGGTAATATGCACATCAATATAGACAACTGATTGGGTATCCACCCAGTTGAGCGCCAAAAAAGAAAAATTGTTTCATTTCAACTTGAACTTGCAGCTAACTGAATCATAAGTCGGGATATTGGTAACTGCATAATATAAGTGAAAACAAATTGTAAATCATCAAGGGGATAGCTAATTAAGAAAATAAAGGATTCTAACTGGGAAATACCATCCACATATGATGCCATTGTAAGAGGGGAAGAAATTAGCTTTTCTGCAATTTTTGAAATATCTTGCAATGAAACTGAGTCTATAATCTTCAAGAAATGCTCCAAAGGTTTCCTACATGACAAACATTTTTATTAAGAAAGATCATACAACAGAATGAGAAACCCAAAAGCCAAGCACACAAGAGAGGATAAGTACTAATGCACGGGTATTCAAAACAATTAATTAGGCCAAAGGCCCAGTGAAAAATTAATTGATTTCCATCATGGAAAGGAGGAAAAATGCATTGACATCCATCACAAGATGATAGATTATAGAGAGACAGCTTTTAGCAAAGACATAATTAACTTCAAGGATAACATCACCAAGCCAAAAAAGCCCACGCAACAGCAAAAGACTTGACCAAGGTTGGAAGTTTCTCTCAGGAAACTTGATGGAGCTAATACGTTCACAAGATTACATAGAAAAAGAATATCATCATTTTTTTTTTCCCTTCTTATTTGCACTTAAACATATAAAAAAAATTATTCACCAGAACATCAAAATCTGAGACAGCCATTCATGAACTCAACAACCAGAACCTTGATATTCAACTGTCACATCATTGATCAGGATGGGAAAGCATGCAAAGGGATTATTTATAGAATACCTGTTGCATTTGGACTCTTTACTATGAGATGCTACTAACTACATGTAATGGATACCAAGACAAATATAGATGAACTGATTAGGCAATAATTCAACAGATGATATGACTCAGGCCACACCTCTTTTTGTAGGTCAAAATTTGTTTTCCTATGTCTTCTGTAGCAATCGCCTGCATAAAAACACCTTAAATGTAAGCAAATAAGATTATAAATATAATTTCATACTGGAAGCAGATAGCCCAATAGTAGGCCCTTAATATTTACTCACCTTGGATTCCAAATTCATCAAAATGGCAGACTTAGATGACTGTTTTGCACAAACTAGCTGCACTGGATCAACTGCAGGGAGAAAAAAAGGCCATGTAAGTAACAGGCCATTGCATACCAAGCCAAATTTGCACCGCAAAACAATATTTGGAACAATTAAGGGCAGTATGACACCGGCACCAGGCGAAGCAGCTGCAATAAGCTCATTAACTGCAATATCTATGGCTTTTGATGCAAAATAAGAACCCTGCATAAGCAAGCACAAGAATCTTCAAAGGGGCAGTGACACTAAGTAAACATTTAAGGTCCACAAAATGGAAATTCATAGCAACATGCTGCTGGTGTTTCAGGCAACTACAATAATGATGAGACTCATACCATAATGATAAATTCAAACCCATCCCCCACTCTCCATTTCAGAAAAGCATAACAAAACCACTCTTTAATTCTATTAGAAATTTTTCCAGCAACATAGAAAACCTAAATAAACTTAAATAGATATTCAAATCATTTCTCCTTCCAATGTTCATATTTTTCTATAGATACGAAGGCTCAAGATCAGGACTTCAATTCCAGTAGACCATTGTCAGTCTAACCAAACAAGCAAATAAACACAGATTGGGATTCTCTCAAGCTTAGATGAACATGACCTATAATGTTTGAATAATCTTAACCTTTAACTTTAAAATCAATGGTTCAGATCCACTTTTAATGTGTAATCACCCACTTTCTAAAATTTTGAATTCTATTTTTCTAATGAATCTCAACTATCCATTTGAATTAAACAGTGGAGATTGTTATAACATGACTGGTCATGTTAATACAAAGTTGAGAGGATCCAAATCCAATCAACAAATAATTGACAGATGACGAGGTATCAAAAAGGTTTCCAACACAACAACACCAAAGAAACCTAAATAAGAATCTTGAGCTGAATTAAGCCTTTGTGATAGTTGCAGCCTCCAAGACTTCCTTTACTGACTACAGCACCTCTATTTCTACACCTTGTGTTTCTCCTATTGTTACACTACGATTTCTCCTTAAAGTCCAAATTTCAAAGTAGACATTTCTATACTTGGTACTTCTGTCAACAAATATAGAACCCTCTTAATCTACAATACAGTTTGCCTTAACGCTGAAGTGGGGTGTTCTCAACTTCCCTTGCACTTAAGTTCTAAATCACCAGCAACGATAAGTATGACCAATTGCTACCTTTGATTTAGCAAACACTTAAAATGACTGATGACCTATAGTTGTCAAACAGCCTGCTAGCCATAAAGTGCTGAGAGATCATGGCAAATAGAACAAGAGAATTTTCAAAATATAAGTGTTCTGAAGGTTCTAGGCAGTAGCTCACAGTGGTAGCTTGGATACCAAATATGCCAGTACGATAGTAGATGTTGCTGAACGCTCTAATGGATTCAATTTGTGGATATTCATTTAAAGCCTGAAGAACTGCATATACAAGAAAAATATAAATATCCAAAATTTAAAGACTACGGAGAAAAGGAACAATAATTATACCAATGATTAAATAGTATTTTCCATTGATAATTTGATATAACTACAAATTGTGTGTATCCAAGTTAAGAGAAACTTACATAGCCTCGAGTGCATTCCTTTTCCAGGCCCACCCCTTGAGAAGGATCCACCTCCACCCATTAGCTTCTACCAGTAAAATCAATCTCATAACCTATGGTTGCCATTAACTTTGTATTTGAAATAAAGCATGGAATGCAAAACCAGTACAAACAGAATATAAACAACCCAGTAAACATTGTAACAACAGTTTTAGTAAAGTAATCAAACTTTGAATACCTCAAGAATAATAAAAGTCATAACCTCCTTGTCATTATACCAGTCATTTGGATATTCAAACGCAAGAGCAAAATGCGTTTTCCGGTCCTGCTACAGGAGGTGATGGCTAATATTCCTGGATGGATGTCTGTAAACAATCTAGATACATACCTGTGAATCTGATTGACAACGAAATTCACCTTCTGTATTAACAGATTCTGGAAATTCAAGTCTGGTAGCTGTGGGTAGGTCAGATAAAAGGGGCTCTGCAATGGATACCAGTTCCTCATGTTCAACACCAGAAGCCGCAAGCACCATCCGAAAAGCTGTATAATTTTTCTGAAATTGTCAAAGAAACATTTGAGATTCTAGAAGACTTCCAGAAATGGACAATCATATTCTTATAAGACATAATCTGCACAAAAGACAATTTGTGTAGTAGTCGTATGGCTTTCGACAGCTACAAATTCCTCCAAGATTGTACTATTCAATCTACTTATTGCAGATTCATGTGCCAAAAGTGGATTTGCCAATGCACCAGAAAACCAGCAGAGTGAATTGCTTCCATAAGCAAGTCTTGAGGGTTGTTCGAAGCTTCACAGATCTCTGCTTTGACCTTCTGAAGCTGCAGGAGATAAAATATCATTTCTGTAAGCTTTGCATGTCTGCGACTTCAATTCTATTTGCAGCACATGGATAGGAAACAGATGGACACCAACCTGTCCATTGACCTCCCAATCAAGGAAGACAGGATTCCTCACACAATCTATAAGTAACTCCACCATCTCTGGAACATAAGTCTTCAGTGCCACATATGTGTAGCCCATCTGGTCTCGAGATGCTGAGGCTTGAACATTTCCCCCAATTGCCTCAACTTCACGCACGATATGGAAGTGGCTACGGTTTCTTGTACTCATGAATGCCATTCGTCGCAATAAATGTGTGACCCAAATGAAGCAGGAGACTCACAGATTGAACCGCAACTAACACATAACCCTATTGATGCTGTAGGACTCTGGCACAAAACCCAAGAGCGACTTCCTTAAGAAAGTAAAGAAGCAACTAAAACAACAATCGCTACTTTCTAACAAAATTCTCTACCATAAGACAACATGAGAAAAGTGGCAAATAATAGTACAAGACCTATACGCAGACTCACTGGTGATGTTTCAGAGGCTATTGTCACATCATTTTGGAGCACTGTAATCTTGGTTTTTCCAGCTTCAACATAATCAGGCAATGTGGGTGGGAGTTGAACTCCTGGAAGCGGGAAGTCTAAAGGAGCCAAAGACTTAGACTTGTCACCAATCAGCCGGCTGAAAAGACCACCAGAAGAGGATGACTGCAAGGTAGTTGCACCAGAACTGGCAAATCAGAGGGCAACCTACTGATTGGAAGGCCCTGTTCACACATATGGATGTCTGAAAAATGCTTCATTCTTTACTCTATCCGAATTCCATATATAAAGTCGAAGGAAACCAAAGTATCCTACCAGCTAAATAACAGTTGAAGGAAAAACAAATTTATACAGAGCATATGTCAATAAGCACCATTATAGAGCTCGACCTATTTTCTTTGATTATCATATTGCCACATTTATCAGCAACAAAACAGGCAATTGACTAAATTATAAAATTGATCTTACAGCCAACCAATCAGATTAAACAAAAGCAAATAGATACATAGGTTACTGACCTTCAGAGGCCTAAGGCGTAAAACTGCAGTTTTATACATCGTAGATCAATGTCGAAACCCTAGATTGCACGGCACGGGCAGACGCCCTGGTTTTCCCAGATGATGAAAATTTTTTTTCCTCGGCTGTGACTCCTTCCTTTGCGACCATGCACGGTCACTGTTGGTGATTCAGCGCAGTGATTTTGGCCTCCCTTCGGATGGACACCCAGGAATAATCGGAGCCGTCCGATAATAATTGGATCTCAGTCATCATAATGTTTAGAATTGTTATTGCCAAAATTGGTTTTCAGAAAAAAAAAAAAAAAAAAAAATTCTCAAAACTTAAAAATTTTTCTGCATTTCTATTTGAGATATCTTTAAAAAATACGTTAAAAACATTAGTTAAAGATTAGTTAAATTTTAGAATTAATTACTCTTAACCTTATATTTAACTACATTATTCATCACTCTTTAATATTATATTAAATAATCTCTCGTGTTTTGTTCAACAGTATTTATCATATTTAATTAAATTCTTTTGTTAAATTCATATGAACTCGTAATAACTTTTTAGTATAACGAGATAAATGTGAGAAATAATTCAGTATAATATTTTAAAAAATAAAAAATAATTTAATTAAATATGATAAATATTATAAAATTCAGAGTAATTAATATAATAAATATAAAATTCACTTCTAAGTAAATTTTCTTTAACTAACAAAAAATTGATCGTTTTTAACATTGAATCACTTTTTAGTGTAAGAAGATAAATGTTAAAAATGATTTAATATGATATTAAAAAGTGAAAATAACTTAGTTAAATATGTCAAATGTTCAGAGATTTGGAGTAATTAGCCTTAAATTTTACTTCTATGGTTTATTTAACATGTTTTAATTATAAAAATAATAAAATAATAATTTAAAACTATTCTTTTAAAAAAATACTAACTTTTTTCAATAGTGGTGCAAAACGCAAAGTTAGTAATCTTGAATTTATCACGGACCAAATCTTTTTCTCTTTTTGAGTGACTTCAAATTTATAAATTTTTTTATTAAAGTGATGATATTTTTTTAATTTATAAGGCATCTAATGGGAAATAGTAGAACTATTTTTTTTTACAATTTCCACAGAATAAATTAATAAATAACAAAACAGTCTATCAAATAAAAAAGTATTTAATAGAAGCTGTTACTATAATAATATATGAAGGAAGATCAATCTAAATAAATATTCTTCACGAAATGTTTACTTCCACGTCTTAAGTGAAATATTTAATATTTAATATTTTTTAGTAAATTATATAATAACGTCTATATGTAATATTTTTATGTAATTTACAGCGATATCATTTCAGCCATTCAAAATATATATATATATATAAAACGTAAGCATGAGTCTAGAAATTTGAAATTGATCTTAATTTTAACCATGAATAATGATGATACTAATATGAACTGAGACTGGTCTTCCTTGTGCGAATGATTCTCCTTGATTTTCAACCTGCAGACCTAATTCCTAATACGTACGAACATACACCTATACGATAGTTTGAATCTCCCTTATTTCAAAACCAAATTATGCACTTTCAAATTGATTCGACGGACAAAAAAATACGATTGGATGTTCTTGAGGCCGTGAACGAGTGGTTTTTCTTCTGATGCATAGAATAGTCCAAGCGGGTTGCCCAAAAAACAAAAAAAAAAAAACGGTGAAGTTAGATGAAGCAATAGAAAATAAATATTAAATAAAAAAAAAAGGCCAAAATGGAATGTTCAGGCAAAGAGTTAGCAATCTAAATTTCTGTTGCAACTTGTTACGTGTATCGAGTTAAAGGTAAGTAAAAAGTTGATTTGGTTCAATTTTTAATAAATCAAATTTTTTATATTTAAAATCGAATAGAATTGAAATTTATGAAAAAATTAAATTAATCGAACCGATTAAACTGAAATTTACATACCTATAAACCGAACCCAACTTATAAATCAGTTTAATTTTTTTCAATTAAATTACATATATTTTAAATTTGATTCGATTCAATTTGATTTGATTTATTAATTATTTCAGATAATTCGATTTTTTATCTAAAGAGCTAAACTGAAAACTAATTTTTTAGAAAATTATAATCGAATCAAATTAATTTTATTAAAATATCAAATCGAACTAACTCAATTCAGTTGATTTTTTTATCTGCTTTTTGCTCACCCTTATATCGCATAATTGGAACATTAAACTACTTAAAAGTGCTCAACTTTTCCTTGTACAATGCATAAATTAGAAATCGATTAATTTTAATGTATATTGAAATAAATAGAATAGAATATTCTCATCCTCTCTGTAATGGAATATTACTCTGTGTGCTCCTATTGTGCTCACAAGTCATAGGTGATTTATTTATTAATGTTTTTGGCTTGGTTGCCACAAGGATATGTAAAAAGCATTGAACTTGCCATTTATCTCTTTTTTTCTATTTGTCATGTAAGATGATCGAATTATGCTATTCCCTGTAAAAGTATTCACCCTTTTTCTTTTTGAGTAGTGCTAAGGGATCAAGTTGATTTGAAACAATAGGGATAAATAGCTAATTTTAGCATGAAATTTGATTTGCATTGACAACATTATCCTTTAATTGATTTTGAAATTTTTTATTTAAAATTTAACGTTTAAAATTTAAATTTATAATTCTCTATACAAATCATTTATTGCATTTAATTTGAATTTATAATTCATTATACATATTATTTATTAGATTTATAGTTATTGTACTTTCAACTATAACATTAATTATTTTTTCACTAATAACTTATTTTTTGTTTTTAAAAAATGTTCCTATCTCTTACTTTTTTTTCATATTTTTCCCTCTTCATGCAAATGGATTATTTATAAACACAATAATCCCTTGAATGAATTTTATTTTCTTTCATATTATACATCTTATTATCATTGGAATGAAAGACCATCAATAATAAGAAAATAAAAAGAGAAAAAAATTTATATTATATTTGAATGTATTAAACTTGAAATTTACAATTTATGACATGTATGTACACCTAAAGCAATTGGTGTAGCAAAAATATCTATAAGTCATAAAATTTAAAAGATGATACTAATGAAATTTACAATCAACATTTGTTTTTAAAGAAAAATGGAAGACTTTCAAAACTCATTTCATCTATTGAGAAAATTGAACACCAATGTATAGAGAAAATTAATAAAATGAAGGTTGAATAGATATTATTTACAAAATCAAAATCGATTTTGTAATAAATCATTATTAAAAAATACTATACAACACGAAAACAAAATAGATTTTGCAATAAAGTATATGAAATTGATTAAATTATTAAAAATACTAAAAATAGAAAAATCTTCGATTTTATATATTTATTAGAATTAGAATTCTTAAAATTATTAGAATTTGATTAATAAAGACTAAAATTAAAAAACCTCTTATTTCATATACTTATTATAATGCCCAAAATTATTAGAATTCTATTGATAAATAAAAAAATTAGAAAACATTTTAATTTCATATAATTATTATATTTTTTATGTGATCAAACAATAATTCTATCATATTACATCTTACAATTTTGTAATCGACTAACTTCTTAAAAAATACTAAAAATTAGAAAAAAATTTTGATTTCATATACTTATTATGATTCATAAAACTATTAGAATTTTCTTAAAAAAATTAGAAAAATTATTGATTTCATATAATTATTATAATTTTATTTAATACTAGATAAGAATTATATTGGATTGCTACTCCTAATACACTAATCAACTAAATTCTTGAAAAACACTAAAGATTAGAATGTTCTTCAATTTTGTATGCTTATTCAAATTTTTTAAATTATTAGAATTTTCTTAAAAAAATATTGAAAATTAGAAAAATTTTCAATTTTATATAATTATTATAATCTTCTTTGACACCGAATAATAACTCTATGTAATTGATACTCACGATATTCTACTTGTTAAATTCTTAAAAAAAACTAGAAATTAGAAAATATTCGCTTTGCATACTTATTCGAATTCTTAAAATTATTATAATTTTTTAATATATACTAAAAATTAGAAAAATCTATGCTTCATATATTTATTAAAATTATTTTATTGGATTGATACTCATAACTTTGTATAATTTTTTGAAATCTTAAAATTATTAGAATTTTCTCAATATACACTTAAAATTAGACAAATCTCTGATTTCATATAATTAATAGATTTCTTAATATTATTATAATTATCTTAATATAATTATTATAATTCTTGAAATTATCATAATTTTCTTAATAAATAAAAAATTTAAAAAATCTTTAATTTCATATAATTATTGTAATTTTCTTTGCAATTAGAAAAAATTATATTAGATTAACACTCGCGATGACCCTAATTTCTTAAATTATTAGAAAAACACTTTAAATATAAGAAAATATCCAAATTTGTATAATTTTTTGAATTTTTAATATTATTAAAATTTTCTAAATAAACACCAAAAAATAGAAAATCTTTGATTTTATATTCTTATTGTAATCCTCAAAATTATTATAATTTTTAATACACTTAAAATTAAGAAAATTGTCAATTTTGTATAATTATTATAATTTTTTTGTGATCAAACAAAAATCTTTTGCAAAACACTTAAATTATTAGAAAAACACTTAAAAAATATGAAAAACCCTGAATTCATATAATTTTGTGAATTCTTAAAATTATAAAATTTTTCTTAATAAAAACTAAAAATTCTATCAAATTCATACTTACGATGTCTTAACCGACTAAATTCATAAAAAAAGAATAAAGATTATTAGAATTTTCTTTGATTTTATATGCTTATTAAAATTTTTAAAATTATTAAAATTTTCTTAATCAACACTCAAAATTAGAAAAATCTCTTATTTCAAATAATTATTATAATTTTCTTTGAGATAAAACAATAATTTTATCAAATTGTTACTCGTGATACTCTAATCAAGTACTCAAGATTCATTTTTTTTTAATTTTGTATACTTATTAGAATTATTAAAATTATTAGAATTTTCTTAATAAACACAAAGAATTAGAAAAATCTCTTATTTCATATACTTATTAAAATTCTTAAAATTATTTTATTGAATTGATACTCGCGATTCCCTGATCGCTTAAATTATTAGAAAAAAAAAAAACTTTAACAATATGAGAATCTCTAAGTTCGTATAATTTTTTGAAGTCTTAAAATCATTACAATTTTCTTAATATACACTTAAAATTAAAAAGAAATCAGATTTTGTATAATTATTAAAATTCTTAAAATTCTTATAATTTTCTTAATATAATTATTAAAATTTTCTTAATAAACAAAAAAAATTAGAAAATCACTAATTTCATATAATTATTATAATTTTCTTCATAACCACACAAAAGTCTATCGAATTGATAGTCGCGATACTCTAATCGCTTAAATTATTAGAAAACACTTCAATCAATATCCATATAATTTTTTTTAATTCTTAAAATTATTAAAATTTTCTTAATAAACACTAAAAATTAGAAAAATCTTTGATTTTGTATACTTATTAGAATTCTTAAAATTATTAGAATTTCTTAAGCAACACTGGAAATTTGAAAAATCTTTGATTTCCTATAATTATTTTAATTTTCTTTAAGGGTGGACAATAATTATATCGAATTAATACTTGTAATGCTCTAATGACTAAATTCTTACAAAACAGGAAAAATTAGAAACATTTTTGATTTCGTATATTTATTAGAATTCTTAAAATTATTTGAATTTTCTTAAAAACTCTGAGAATTAGAAAAATCTCTAATTTCGTATATTTTGATTTTGTCTACTAATTAAAATTGTTAGAATTTTTATTGATTTTAATTTTCAATATTCTTAAAAAACAAAATATTATTAATTATTGCTCATAAATAATAAAAAATTGAAAATTGTGCAAAAATAGAAGGAATTGACTTAAGAAATGAAGAAACTTATGAAAAAAATAAGAATTAGTGTATAAAGAGAAATAAAATCATATTTTTCTTTAATACTTATAAATTTCCTTTAATGCGGACATTATTGTTTTTGTATATCATTAATCCCATTAAATGCGGATAAGTTAATCCCATACCATTTTTGTTTCTTTTCATATATTCGCGACCCACCGCGACCAGGCCATCATCAGCTTAATTACTGAGGATGGTGATGATGTCTGCATCGACATTTAATGCACGTTGTTTCTGGCATTTTAGACAGGTGCCATGGAATAGAAAAGATTGCAATATGAAAGTTTTCTTGAGAGATAGTATTAGAGTTGGTGGTATAAGCTTGATCACTTGCCTTTCATACCATTTCTTGGAGGTGGAGATCTGCATCACCAATTAGTTTTAAAATGGATCAGTTTCTTGATGCTTGGGATGATGAATATGGAAGAGTTGTTGTCGATCCTAACATGATATCCTCTACTGCCAATGCTTTTGCTTCTGCCCTTCCAGCTTTGTTAGGTAAGACACAACAGCACATGCATGCATGGATTCTGTCCGTTGTCACATGCCCGTATTAACCACCGATATATATGTACAATCTCTATCATGTGCTTCATCCATGGTTCGTCGCCCAAAAAGTTCTTGGAATTAGGGCATGTCGTTTTCGGCATCCCAAGGTACTGGGCACATGGTTTTTAGTATTGCACAACCGTAATTTCATTCTTTTCCTTTGTGGTTAGGTGGAACAAATATTTGGCGTATGATAAGTTAATTTTTGCACAACTTATTAAAAGAGATTGTATTTTAATAATTTAATCAAATCACCAACATAATCTCATTCCAATAATGGATTGTCCCAGTTATGTTCTATCAATCATATGATTTATGGAAATTATCTCAAAATTGTTAATAAACAAATTAAAGAATTAGATGGTGATTGAAGAAACTAAATTTTAAAAATATGAACAATCAATTCAAGGCAAAAACAGGGAGCTTAAGAGTGCTAGCAGGGTATCAACTGAGCTCAACACAGACAGCACTTTCAGTCTAGAAAAACGAGTAGCACTTGCTTTCTTCAAAAATCTTGAATTGAACCCAAAGAAAAAGGATAAAGTTCTTAGGATATCTAAAGAACAGATTGAATTCATGTGGGAGTTAATGCACAGGGGGAGAAGAGAACATGGCTCGAGATACTATTGGAACAATGTGACCTTATTCCAATAGCAATCCAGGTAACAATTTTAACAAATTTGACTATATTTGTGATTTGAACGTTTAACCATATCTCTTCAGGTTTTATATTCCATTGTTTTTCGGGAAGATTGATAAGTTCCACCATGCAGAACCAGGCCACACTATGCTAATTTAGAGGTGGTTTGGTTTAAAAAAAAATTATTTTGAAATTCATCGGAATGAATGATTATGATTTCTTGTGTTTAGCTTGCCTAAAATATATCGAATTGAAATAGCATTCTCTTTAATAGAAGAATGCCCTTCTAGAAAATGAGATTACCGTATCCATAAAAATCAAGTCAAATGTATCTAGTTTATTTAATCTAACGAATGTTTGATCTATAATATATACAATATCAAAATTAAATATATAATAAATTATTAAATTAAATATTAAATCAATATAAGATTAAAATTTTTGAAAAAATATATAATAACAAGAAAATGTAATTTTGCTAAAATATTTAATTAAAAAAATAGAAATAATACAGTAATTTTATTTTTAACTATAATATATTCTATATTTTATATTTAGTATATATTAATATTGAAATTTTATATTGATTACTGATTTTAATATTATAAAATAAAAAAAAACAAAGAAACTAATTTTGATTCTCTCAATGAGTTAAACATTTAGGAAAAAGTAATGATTCCTTTTCCAATTTAACTCTGATTTCTTTGTTTATTTCGATTTTACTTGTGAAGTTTGAATCAAATGGAGCCTTATGAATTCCTGATGACCGTGAATGCTCCCTGCTAGGGGGATTTGTGATCAATGACAACAGAAAGGTATTAATATTAATTAGCATATGCTTACTATTTCTTTTTAGTTTTTTGCTAGTTTATAGCATTCAATCTCCACTGTTAGATTTTTTAATTTTTTTTTTAAGGTTCTTGTGGTGAAAGAAGAAATGCACCTTGTAGATGCTCTGGAGTTTGGAAGATGCCTACCGGATATATTAACATGGTTATTATTTATAAATCTGTAATTTTGCGCTGCTATTGAAATTCCTCTTGAAGGCAACACTAACAACACACGGTTCTCTTAATTCATGCCAGTCTGAATAGGAGCCATAAGAGAAGTAAAAGAAGAAACTGGTTCCAGGAATTTATTATGACCATCAATTCATGTTGATTATATATACTTTGCCTTTTCTCATATTGACACTCAATTTTTCTGAAGCAAGTTGCTTTCAGGTAATATTATTTATTTCCAAAATTGTCTACATCTGTGTAATAATAATAATCATATACTCATTTTGTTTCATGATAGATGACGTTTAAAACTTTTACACATATATAAAAAATTGTATTTAATAGATATTATTACATAAATAAAAGACTATGTTACCCTTAATTATTTTTATAAATTATTATACACTCTACAAAAAAATAATTATTATGAAAAGGATAAATGATAAAATAAAAAAATTAATTAATATTTATAGATAATTATAAAACATTACGTATTATAATACAATAATTTCTCTTTAAAATAATATATAATTTAGAATGGAGAGAGTATATTTCTTATTGGTGTTTCTAAAACTACCAAATTGGCATGCGGACATGCTTACCATGTGCATTTGAGGTATCAGATTTACTGCTTGAGTGCATGCTCAAGCCATTGTCTTACGGAATCTCAATGGACGACAAAAATTCAATGCTGGCAAGGCATAATACACATATATCATATTGTCTCATTCTCTCTCTCTCTCTCTCTTTTTTTTTTTTTTTTTTTGCGATAAAACTATTGTTAAATAAATTTATGTGTCAATTAAAATTAAATATTTCTCAAATAACAATAAAATACACACATTGAAACAAAAAAATTAAAAAAAAAAACAAAATCTCTTAACCCCATGATTTGATAAATTAAAATTAAATATTTCTCGAATAACTATAAAATACACACTCACATTGAAACAATAATTTTTTTTTTTTTAAAAAAAAACAAACTCTCTTAACCCCATGATTTGATAAAAATTATGCATAATCAGTCTAACAAATAATCATAAAATTTGTGACACCAAGAGCAGTGTAGCTACATCTTATCCTACTTTAAAACTTGAGGGAAATTATTCTAGTTGGTTTAGGATTGTTCAAGCAGCTATGCAAGATGTGCTTATATTTAATCAAAGATTATTAGAAAGAGACAAAAACTTGTGGACGTTATTACTTGCACACCTCATGTTGAATTAATTATTAAAGCATGTTTAATTCGATCAAGGGCATGCTAATGATACTAGTTTAGTTTTTATTTTCCCATCATAGTTTAGTTGTTGTTGCGTTTTCACTTTAAAACAAAAAAGAAATCTTTTTTTTAAAAAAGAAAAAATACCTCACATGTTGACCTTTTTTTATATAAAAAAAATATGGGACCTTTATTGTATTATTTGAGTTTTTATTTTAACGGACAATTATTAGGCTACCAGGATCGTGGCCATACACATGGCAGATAGCCCAATTAATTCTAGAAAGGGAAGGATCCGTGAGTCTGGTGCTTGCCTGGCTGCTTTCCGGACTTGAAAAATAAACAATCATGTAAAAATAAAAGAAAAACATAATGTGTGATATCAGACGTCACGTAATCCATGTGATTTTGTTTAATTAAGAGCTTCCGTAGCGCGTGCGAGAAATAGACTTTTCTTACATTTGAACTTTTGTCAATGTTTCCATTAACACTTCTAGAATATGTAATTTCAGACGAAACAAAAGATTTTAGTTATTATGGATTAATTGTTTGTATCAAATACTATAATTTATTTAAAGGAAAATCAAACACTGGATATTGTTTGCTCTGAATTAAGTTAATTAGGCAAGTTTAATATTGACAAATTAAATTTTAAATGAGTTTGGTTACAAAAAAGTGTAGGTCACAAAAATTTATATATTTTCATTTTTAATATAAATAAAATAATTTATTGAAAGATTGATCAATAGTTGTTTTTTTAAGAGAAATCAAATATAATATCTATTATATTTATTTTATATTATTATGAAAGCTATTCATATCAATAAATGACTATAATGATATTTTGCTATATTGTATAAATAAATAATGACATAAATATGAAATAATAAAGTCACATGATTAAGAAATTAAATTACTACATGATGAAAATAGACAGATAAAAATTATTATTCCTATTTGCATATATAAAAATATTTTTAAATTTTAAGAAAAAATTTTGCAAGTGATAAAACTCATATACAGTATATGATAAAATATGTAATATTTTAAAAAATTTAAAAGTATTTACTAAATATTGATTTGTAATAGAATTTACAAAAATAAATACTATTAATGATCAAATAAATTAAACGATATGTTTTCTTTATTTATCAATATGTTAAAAAATTATCTATGACAAAAAGAACTCATTAAAATATTTAATATGTGTACACTTATAAAAAAGTATATCAAGTATGTGTATCTGATTTTTTTATTTTATTATTTTTTGTCAAATATAATTTAATGTGTTTAACATGTGTCACACAAGTGTAAAATGCATAATTTTTTTTAAAGGAGCGTTAATGAATTTATAGGTATCTTTAATAATATATTTTATTAAAGTTAATAATTAATCAAATATACTTATTTTTAAATGAAGAGTACAAGAACTGAATACTTAAAAGCTTAAGCTTTATAGAAACTAATTTTTAAAATAAATATCACTTATTAAAACATTATTTTTCTGAAAATAAAAGTTTTTAAACCAAACGAGTTATAAAAAAATGCAAAAAAAAAAAAGTTTTAGTCAATAATTATGTCTATTATTTCTAGGGCAACTAATCAAAGTAGGACCGTGATTTGATAACTGGCGCTTTTTATAGGCCATGCATTCTTCACCTAGAATCTTTTCATCCACTACTTACACAGTTTAATAGCTTAGTCATGTTTCTATTTGTCGGTTCGTTTTTGACAATTCAATCGATTTGACGTCGTCATTTTTGATTTCTGATAGTCAATAAAATTTTAATAAGTGCGCATCTTTATTGTATAAATATTTATATTTATATTTTTGGGATGCTAAATAACTTTTTTTTAAATCTTTTAGTCAGTGGATTATAGAATAAGCCTTTTCTTTTTTATGGAAAAGTTAAAGCAAACAGTTTTCGGTTTTGCTCGAAGATAATCCCGGATTGGTTATAAATATAATATACGTAATTAAAGCTTCAAACTCAGATAAGGAATAAAGAGCCATAATTAGATTGAATATTCTATATTCCACCTCACTAATAACATTAAAAAAAATAATTACCGGCACCACATAAACTGTTTATTAGCATCATCGACATTCCAATAAGAAGGGGGAACTCAGAATTATTATATAAATTTAAAAATTATATATAATAACTAATAAGCGAAAATTATAATTAAAAATAATCAATCAATTTTAAAATTTATAAAAATAAATTTATTTTATGGTTGATTTTTTAATGTCATAAAATATAATTGAATATTTTTTAGAGTTAAATCATTATTTTAAGTGATAAAATTTTAATTTTAGTTAAGTCATATTTTATGATCTTTTAATTAATTTTGAAATTATTATAAAATCTAGTGTAATATTTTAAATTATCAATATTTTATCATTATAGATATTTGACCAAAACTACATTTCATTACAATATAAATATGATTGTTAATAATTTGAAATGAACAATTCGATATAAAAAGATCTTTAACATTTGACTTCGAATTAATGATTGATTAATTAAAACATGGATTACGAATTATGGATATTTCTAAAGTACTTCTTGGACACCATACGATTTAATTTCCATAAACTAATACTGGTCACAGACCAACAAAACCCATGTCCTCCCGTGCAACCCCAAGCCGAGCATGCGAATATAGAGAGTTGCCTTACACTTAGGACCCACCCACTTACCCACTATCCACCGCCCGAAACTGTGGGAACGTCAACGGTCAATCAAACCCAACAAATTTACGTCCCGCGTAGGATAGTCACTGTGCTAAATGGGGCAATATGTTTTTTCTTTTTAATTAACTTTTTCAGAATTAAAGTCTGATTTGGATAGATGAATTTTATAATTTATGATTTTTTTTAAATTTATGAATTTTAAAATTTTGAATTGTGAAATTTATAAATTATAAAAGTGTTATTATTTGGATTACAATATAAAATCAGTGAATTGATGATTTAATATTCATTACATTCACGTTTCATTCAATAACTATAATCTATAGATTTAATAATTATTTTTTAATTTTGTCCTTTTCATTAATCAATTGCAAGTTAATATATATATATATATATATTAGAGTTAAGGATAATTTTGAAATATTATAAATTTATAAAAGATAATTTTGAAATAAAAAAAATATAACAATCTCTTATTAAATTAAAATAATGAATTTTAGACTTTTTAACTTAAAAAGTGAGAAAGTAAATCTTTTAAAATGAAAGATTTTGGTAACTGAGTATGTTTTGAAATCCACACATTTTTATGAGTTTAACTTATGAATTATTAAAAATCTCTCATGAGAATATATCAATCCAAATGAAGCCTAAGAATCTAGAACTTGAAATTTCCAAGAAAGACCTTTCCTCCTCCCTCCTCCATCCTTTCCACGCCAACTTTAATGTTTAGTCACCCAACAAAACCACTGCTAAAAGTGAACACATCTCCTAATCTGGCCACTAGTTTTTTGGCTTCTTTATCAACGCCTTTCAAAACCAGCAAATCACAACCAAAACGCAAACTTGTAGCGCTTCCCTAGTCTTTCTATTATTATTTTTATGCTCTTTTTTCCTCTTTCCTGGTCGTTGGGTGTTTTTCATTTTGGTCAACAGTGGATCCTATAAGTATGGCCGTCTTCGCATCCTTGTGCCAAAACTCTCCTTTGCATGGATTCTATTATCTCTCTTAATTCTTCAACTACCTCGCCTTTCAAATCTTGCTTTCTGGAACATTCCAATTATTCCCCGTCTTCTTCCGTCACCCTCGCCGTTTCGGGCCCGTTTCCGACTGTCCGACTATCCACACGCGCCATGTCCACCTGCAACGGCATCCACAACCCGAAGATCGTGACCGGCGATTACGGTTATGTTCTTGAAGATGTGCCTCACTTGACGGATTATCTTCCTGATCTTCCTGTACGTATTTGTTTATGATCTATGTATAAATATACCTATACGGATGTGGCATTAAATTGCTTGACTTATCTGCAGTTAAATGTATTTGACTAATTGCTTGATAGTAATAATAGCATTTGATTTTTCTGTTGTGTTTGGTAATTCGCCGTTTTCTAACTTTTTTTTTATTTGTTTGTTTTGATGTAGACTCATTCTAATCCTTTACAAGACAATCCTGCATACTCTGTTGTTAAGTAAGTCGATTATGCTTTTTAAATTTTCATTCTTTCTGTTTATGCATCCTCTATCTGCTGCATTCTTTTCGATTAAATTTATTAAGCTACGAATTCTTGCTCATCGCAGTCGTTTTTTGTGTTTTCCAGGCAATACTTTGTTCATGTCGATGACACGGTCCCGCAAAAGGTGAGCATTTCCTTATATTTCATATACAGTGAATTTGCTTTTGTTAAATATTAATGACGGTTTGTTTTGAATAATAATTTGTCTTCATATCGCTATAGTGGCGATAGCTATTGGATATATCATAGTGACAGCAATTTTCTTGGATTAGAGGTAGTAGGATGTATGGAACTTTAGGAAATAAAGATAAGCTCCAGGAGTAAAATGCGATCCTGTAGTGATTTGGTGTTCCTTATTTTTTCAGATTGTTGTTCATAAGGATAGTCCACGGGGGACACATTTCCGACGTGCTGGACCTCGCCAAAAGGTATGTTTTTCTTTGCCTTTTGCATAATATGCAGTGATGAAACACTACTAGCATTTCCATAAGATGTTTCATGGATATTTTCTCAGGTTTATTTTGAATCAGATGAAGTTCATGCTTGCATTGTGACATGTGGGGGTCTCTGCCCTGGACTTAATACAGTGATCAGGGAAATAGTATGTGGCTTGTACCACATGTATGGCGTGAAGAGAGTGCTGGGAATCGATGTAAGTGATTGTATGACATCTACTAGTATATTTGTTCAAAAAAATCCCATGTTCTTCTCTTGCTCTGAGCTTGTGACTGTATTTTATTTTTCTTTCTTTTTTTTTTATTTTTTATGTTGATTCTTAGTGGTTTAACCTGGAATTCGTGATATCAGATTACATACCCTAATAATGCATGATCAAACATTTCCTAATTGGAATGGCTAAAAATGTTGAAGTGTTACCATCTGTTGGGAAAAAAAGGTTGCTAATATTCCACCTCTTAGCTGCATGGATGAAATCAATTATATTTTACTTTATTCTGAAGACATGCCAAAATATTAATATAATCTCTTAACGTCAATTCTCATGTCTAAGTTTTTAAGTGTTGGGTTTGTCTTCTTTTATTCATGAATTCCCCCTTTGATCGTGTACAAGATTATTGTCATATAATAAAGTATTTTATGTCAACTGAAAATATTTTTGTTTGCATGCTTAGTGACATTTTTTTTGACAAGTTAATGGAATCTGTAGGGCGGTTACAGGGGCTTTTATGCTCGAAATACCATTCCTCTGACACCTAAGGTTGTAAATGATATTCACAAACGTGGTGGGACCATCCTTGGGACATCGCGAGGTGGCCATGATACTTCAAAGATAGTTGATAGCATTCAGGATCGAGGAATCAATCAGGTTTTGGAATATGTTATTTGTTTGTTTTAGTTTTTCATAATGCAGGAGTTATCTACTGTCTTAACTTGTAGGTTTCTGGTGACCCAGGTTTACATAATTGGAGGAGATGGAACTCAGAAAGGAGCATCCGTGATATTTGAGGTAATTTGTTTATATATTCATCAATTGAGTTTTACAGAACATGATTTTTGGTTGCATTAGAAGAACAGAATATTTAGGGTAGAAAATCAAGTACTGAAAATGATACAAGAAACTGGAATAAGAATGCTAGACATTCAAATGATGAAATGTAATAGAGGACAATGAAGCATGGGAATATTTTCAACCAAATTGTTAGTCCCTTAGTTGATCTAGCATCAACTCTATCTTTTTGGTTTTCTTGATATCCTTTTTTCTTTGTTGTTTGAAGTTTTTAATTCTTTTATATTGCAGGAAATTAGACGACGAGGACTCAAAGTTGCAGTTGCTGGAATTCCGAAAACCATTGATAATGACATTCCGGTATGTCTATAGGACTTCCCCTTTTGCTGGAGTACTTGAGTTAAACACTGCTCCTTATACAATAAACTATTTGGCATCACAAGGTATTTGTTCAAATTCCATTCTCAAAATTTTTTGTAACAGGTCATTGACAAGTCCTTTGGCTTTGACACTGCTGTTGAGGAGGCTCAACGTGCTATCAATGCAGCACATGTTGAAGCTGAAAGCATTGAGAATGGTATTGGTCTTGTGAAGTTGATGGGTCGCTACAGTGGTAAGTTTCTGTATGAATTTGCAATTTAATATAGGCCTTAAATTAGTCTTATCTGTTTAAAGTAGTCTTATCTGTTCTATCATAAGCACCCATTGGATTGCTTATAGATGTCTAGTGTTATGCATACAAACTGTGGATCAAAGCATTTGATGCTGGGTCTTCTCACCACATGGCTATCTGGAAAATTTCTCACTGCTTGGACGTGTTATTCTTGTATCAAGTTCTGTTCAAACAGTTGCTAGTATGTAATGCATTGATGTATTTGGGCATGTGATATCTGGATGATTTTGTCATAAGTATATTTTGTAACCATGAAGTTGGTGTTGGGCTGTGATCAAGGAAGCTCTTTCTCGGTTCTCTTCTTAAATGTTTCATCATAAAGTGCAAAGGTGAATCTTATGAAACACAAATGGACTGCCACATCAAACAGTTTTATGGATAATTCTAAATGAATAATTTGAATACTAATCATCTTCAAGTTTCAAAGATAATAGAAATGACATACTTTATTAAAGTTAATTTATGTTAAGTTGGTGTTTAAAGTAATTTTCTGTCTTGAATGACTCGTTCTTGCCAGTGCCTTGGGCTACTGCTTTGATATTTTGGACTTGTAGTGCCTGGTCTTGCAGACGGCCTTGCATGTTGTTATCCTCAGTAATGGTTCTTTTCTAGGTTTTCCTACCTCTTTCTTCGAGTGGAAAATAGGTTTTATTGATTTTAGTTATGTCATGCAGGATTTATTGCCATGTATGCTACTCTTGCAAGCCGAGATGTGGATTGTTGCTTGATTCCAGAGTCACCCTTTTATCTAGAAGGGGAAGGTGGTCTTTTTGAATACATTGAGAAACGACTCAAGGAAAATGGTCACATGGTTATTGTGATAGCTGAAGGTGCTGGACAGGAGTTGCTTTCTGAGCAATCAATCCAGCAGGATGCTTCTGGAAACAAGCTCCTTCAAGATGTTGGATTGTGGATATCACAGAGGATCAAGGTATTGTTTATTCAAACTCTTCTGCCTTGATTGTATTATCACAGAGAGGCATGCAACACTGTTTTTCAGCAAATTGATTGGTTTGTCCGTGTTTTGCAGGATTTTTTTTCAAAGCAAAAGAAGATGAGTATAAACCTGAAATATATAGGTCAGAATAACATAGTTTGAATGAATGATTTCATTTGCAAAAGCTTATTATAGACTGGTGTCATTGACTATTTTCTTTTCCTCCCTTTCTGGCAGATCCTACTTATATGATTCGTGCTGTTCCCAGCAATGCATCTGACAATGTCTACTGCACACTTCTTGCTCAAAGTGCTGTGCATGGAGCAATGGCTGGTTACACTGGCTTTACAAGTGGTCTCGTCAACGGCAGACAAACTTACATACCCTTCTATGTGAGTTAATCCATTACAATTAATCAATGGAACCCCTGTACCCCCACCTTTTTTCTTTTTTTTTTTTTTCGTCTTGTTTTGAGTCTAGGAAAAGGTATATAAAATTTATGAAATATTCAGTTCTCATGTGCTAGTGATATCCTTTTTGTTACTGTTTACATATTATCTCTTAACGACTTCTTTCATCTCGTCCTCTTCCTTCTCTGCCATCTTATCTTTTGCTCTATTTGTTTTAGGCCTAGCTCTTTGTAGACTGTTGCTTCTCCCTTCTTCTTTCCTCCCTGTAGCTTCCACCATGACACTCACATTTGCCTCATTCTTGTTTTTACATGCCAGCTTTTCTCTTTTCTTCCTTTTTCCATCTCTTATTTTTGGGTAGGTTATAATATTTGGTTGTGGATATTCATAAACACCAAGTCAAAGTTGTGAATATATCCTTGTCTTAGGAATCATATATTTCCAACATCCATAGACATTTATAGTTTTGATCTCTGTGGTTTCAGATAGTCATCATAATGGATTCTCTCTTGATAAGTGCATCAATAACTGTTTCTTGTGGAAGATTCACTCCTAGGGACCCAGTCGTCACTAACTTTTTTTGTTTCAGAATCTTTATCCGTATCTACATCACCTCTTACTCATCCATCATATGTAAACACCAAGTGGAACCTGAATATATCTTGTCATTTTCTTTGCATGAAATTCGAGATCTTCTTTCATAACACTGGGTATATTGTTGGATGGTTGCTTTGCAGCGAATCACTGAGAAACAGAACAAGGTGGTCATAACAGATAGAATGTGGGCTAGGCTTCTGTCTTCAACAAATCAGCCTAGCTTTTGGTCTGGAAAAGAAGTCATTGAAGACAAGAAAGAGGATATAGCAGAAGTTAAGAAAGATGATGAACCTGAAAACCAACTGATGGATGATGGAAATTGTGCTGATGACATTGTGGCAAAGAAAGAGGTCAGCTACATGTGAATGAGGTTGAAAGCATAAATTCTCTATTAAGATTTTGGGAAAAATAACTTGTGGTTTTCGCCCTTTTGTAAAAGAAAATTATGGTTTATTTTGTGACATTTCAGTACCCTGTGATTTATCCGTTATACACTGTACGATGATGTCACAAGATGAATCTGTCTTCTTTTAAAGAAGCATGAAATCACAAGGAATTTTTCCATATTTTTTCCTAAGATGTTTACTGTCTTTGCTTAGTCTACACTTACCTACCACCTCTGTTTTCCTACCACACATTTTGATTGTATTAGATTAGTAATGATATTTGAAGAGTGAGTTCTGCTTTTAGTTTCATTCAAGTGGATTAGGAAAATGGTAGATCAAAATAGTTTATTGCTGTGAATAATGAGAAAGTTGAATGCGAACAGTTAGCTCATGTGCTGAACTGTAATTTATATGACATGGTTATATTTTATGGAAAGCATTTTTCCACTTGTGAAACACAGTTTTCCTTTTTGATTCTATGGTCTACAGAAAAGTTTTATGACTTTATTTTGTTGGATCTCTATGAATCATTTATCATCTAATTCTTGATGTGGCTTGAGAGGCGAAACATCACCTTAAGACAATGCGGCAAGAACTTATGAATTTCCTGCAGAAGTTAAATACTTTGCCTCATTTTCTTCTTTGTGGATGGTGAAGAGAATAGTTTGGTTCATTAAATTGATGGCATGTTTGGATGCACTATGAATAATAAATGAAATCCTATTTCTAAAATTGTGTTTTAGGATTTTATTGTTTTTATTTAGTATATTTCAAAATTAAAGGAAATAGAATTGAAACATTAAACAAAATATTCATAATTACCTATATATACAATAACTTTTTGTTTTACAAAATAAATCAATTAAGCAATAAACTTTCAAGAATGATGAGATATTTTATTTTTTTTTGTAACTTATTCTTTAAGTTTTTAAAGTACATTAATATATCAAATATGAAAATAAAATGATAATAATAGTTTCATTTTCTTAGTGTACAAATCTTATGCTTTATAAATAAATAAATAAATCAATTTAAGCAATACAGTTTCAAGAATAATGAGATATTTTAATGCTTTTGGAATCTTATTTTTAAATTTTTGAAATAAATTAATATATCAAACCAAAAAAATAGCGAGAATTCTATCTCATTTCATTTTTTAGTGTACAAACATGCTCCCAGGGGGTTATGCACTTGGTTTTATGTTTAATGATGAGGCCTGAAGCTTAAGGCAGTATATGTTTTATGTTCTATGAACATTTAACATCGGCATTTTGTTCCGGGAAGCCATCCTGTTTTTCTGAAAGTCGAAACGTTTGCTGCCTGGAATAAGTTGGTGTAAGAGTTTCAATTTCTTGGTTTTCTTTTGATATCAAGTCCTGGTAAAGTTTTGTATTTTTACAGAGAGATAGCCATGCATTAAAGAAACGTGGATCCGACGACCAGGCATTAGAGAAATGTGATATCGATGAGCATGAATTAGAGAAACCTGAGTCTGATGCTCAAACGCTAAAGAAAACTGAATCTGGGCATCGTGTAATAGAGAAATGCGAACCCAGAAAACGGACCGTGTCAAAAAGATGGTTCAACTTGACTCTATGCTGCCGTGTCTCAGGGGAGCATGATGCCTGTCAGCATTCTAGAAAACAAGGGAGCCTTAGGTCGGAGAAAAAAAATTCTAGAAAGATCTAGCCTAGACCAAGCGAGTAACACTAGTCAGGTTAAAAGCTTAAATTAATCTTTTCATTTTGCTTAACTGAACTTGGACTCTGTAGCTAACTAATTTTTTATTTTACAATTTCCTGGTTCCGTGTATTGTCATCATAAGTGAATATCAAATTGGAAAGAAATGACGAGAGAGGGGGAAGAATCGATAATCTGTCTTAGATAAGCTCTTTCTTCTTTTTCTTTTTGGTCCCATCTTTTCTCAATTTTCTTCACCGGAAAAACAAAAAGGAGAACATTCATAACTGAAAATTTATTCAAACAATTAGTAGCCACCTGTTTATGAAGTAGTTCTACCTTTTGGAAATATCCAAAATTAAGCCTAAACCAAGTACCACAACCATAGTCGCTGATTTTCAATTACTTCGAGATGGAACAAAACGACGTGTCAGTGAAAATTAATAAGCGACATGACAATGTGGAGATCAGGTTGAACAACGGCAAGTCATGCAACGCCGTACAGTGCAACAATGTTCGCGGAATTGCGGGGCATCTATTAGGAAGCTGTGCCGTCCAACATGCAACGCCGTACAGGGCAACAATCTTCACGGAATCGCGGGGTATCTATTAGGATCCTGTGCTGTCCAAGTTAAGAGGCATTGAAGGTGGCTAAATCATGGTTTTGAAAACCGGACCGAATTGGCCGGTCAGATCAGAAAAATTGAAAATCATTCAACTATCCAGTCCAAAATTACTTTTAAAACCGGATGACTATCAAACCGGAAAAAATTGCAAAAAACCGGACAAAACGGGTAAAACCGGCAAAGATTTGATCCAGACAAAACCCGATTTTATGAAAATTGGGTCATTTAACATTCTGTCGACAGAGCTCAACCTTGAATCAATAGATATACAAAAGGAGAGCAAGATGATAGAGGTGCAATTGGCTGCTAAGCGAAATTAGAGATGGATTCCCTTAACCATGTCGTTGGCCATGGAGTCTTTTATCTTCATCTGATTTCCTAAACCATGTCCTTCATTTTTATCTGATCATTATTATCAGATACAGATGAGTTACCAAATAGGAAGGTGGAATTTCGAATAAGAAAAGGTAGATTGTACTGGAGCAAGTGGAGTCGAAAGGGAAAAAAGGAACCAGATGAAGTATTAGCAGATGCCGGTCAATGGGTTGCTCCAACTGCAAACTCAGTGAAGGAAGATGAAGAATTAAAATTAGAAGGTTTATGTGTCTGCCATAAATGATGGATACAACCAAAATTGGGAGGTCAATGGGTCATTCAAAATTGACAGCTAGCAAAAGCTGGCATTTAAAGTATAGAATCCTATTAACCTCCCAACTTTGATTGTATCCAGCATTTATGGCAAACGCCTAAACTTTTTAATTTTGATTCTTCATCTTCCTTTACCAAGTTTGCATTTGGAGCAACCATTGACTCACATCTGCTAACACCTCATTCTGTTCATTTTTTTTTTCCTCCAACTCACTTACTCCATCACAAATTACCTTTATTATTCGAAATTTCACCTTTCCATTTAGTAACTCATCTTCATATGGTAATAATGATCAGATAAAGATAAGGACTTTCATAGTCAGACGACATAGTTCAAGAAATTAGATGAAGATGAAGGACTCCATGGCCGACGACATGGTTTAGGGAACCCATCTATAATTCCTAGATTTCTCTCAACAGCAAATTGCACCTCTATAATTTTCATAAAATCGGGTTTTGTCCGGTTCAAATCATTGTCGGTTTTATCAATTTTGTCCATTTTTTTGCGGCTTTTTCTGTTTGATGGCCATCTAAATTTAAATGTAATTTTGGATTGAATAGCTGATTGAATCTTTTTTTTTTTTTTATTTGACCAGTTGGTTCGGTCCATTTTTCAAAACCATAATATATATTATATAGTGTATATGAACCGACTGATTGGACTGATAACCGAATAAACTAGAAATTAGTTACCAGTTCTATTACAAGTCTGGTTTTAAAAATATTGTTTTTTATTTAATGGTTTCGACTCATGAGAAAGGAGCATATTCCTCTCACCTATGATAAAAATGATTTTTTTTTCCCTCGAAATATAATAAAGATAATTGTTTTCTTTCTTATTCTGTAATCGTTTTAGGGTTTTATTTAGCAATATTATTTGAGATAATGTCCAAAGGAAAAACTTAAAGCAGACGAGCATCTTGTTTAGCCGATAAGCATTTTTAGAGAAGTCTCTCCTTTGTTTGGGTTTCTTCCCCACCCCTGCATGTTCGAATATTCTTTCTGCTTTTAAGCGTTCTTTGCCGAATGAGTCGTTCTAGACGGAGATAGATAACTATGAATAAATAAAAGAAAATACATATTTAACAGAGCCTCCGATCAAAGACAAAAACACCTGTCGTTCAAAGCAGGAGACATGTCGTGCAACTCTCAAAACACGTGACATGACGTAGGGCCGAAAACGGAATTTCGTAATTGATAAAATGAACATAAGACCCCCCTTGATCCTTAATTGAATTAATTTGTGTACGCGTTAGATAATCGTTGAAGAATCGATCGGAATGGGGATCAGGTTCATACTAATGGTGAACAAGCAAGGCCAAACCCGTCTTGCCCAATATTACGAGTGGTTAACCCTCGAAGAACGCCGCGCTCTTGAGGGAGAAATTGTTCGCAAATGCCTTGCCCGCACCGATCAACAGGTTCTCTCTCCCTAATTGCAATTCCAACAGATATCCATGATTTTAGTCAGATCTGTTTAAATTGATTGTTCATAATAGTTAGGGTTTATAATGTATGTCTTGAATGCCGAATTAATGCCATTCAGTAACAATGACAGTGTTCTTTTGTGGAGCATCGCAATTACAAAATTGTTTACAGGCGCTACGCCTCATTATTTTTCCTTGTCGGTGTCGATAATGATGAAGTAAGTTCCTTTCCTCACTTTCTATCATATTGTACGGTGCTGCTTTGTTTTACACTATGTTTGGATGGATGGTTTATAGTGGATTGGAAGTATTATTAATAAAATGAAATAAATTGGTTTGATTTGGAAAGAAAGTGTTAAATTATATTTATGTTTGGGATGGTAGGAATGAAAATGAATGATTTGAAATTAATTTTGTTTGTTTGCACGGTAACAGAATGAAAGGTTAACTTTAAAATGACAAAAATACCCTTATATATATAAATATAATTTTCTTTTATTTTACTGTTATTATTCAAAATATTTAATAAAAATAATGATATATTTAATATTAAAATAAAAATTAATGACATATTTAATATTAAAATAAAAATTTACTGTTATTATTTAAAAATTATATTTTATTTTTATTCACA
>CATIWR010077626.1:0-19242 GCA_949677035.1 Omphalea diandra | reverse complement strand
GAAGGCTCACCTCAAATTAGAGGATCCTTCAACTCCTAACCTCTTAGGACCTAAGTATGCTGAGGTACCTATGGTCTAGTGCACCTTTAACAACAATGCTGGAGATTTTTCCCCTCAAGTTCGGTTCTAGTCCACTAATCATTCAAAGCCCTAAATTTGTATCCGGCCTGGTGATTTTGAAATCACTGAGTTGGACCAGACCATGCACAAGCCTAGTCATATGTAGGTCATTAGAGCTTTTTTCCTTCATATTTTACTATTGTATTACTTCCTATTTTAGATTTTACATCTTTTATATTTTTATTTTTAAGTGTCATCATCCACCAACAGCCCATCTCTTTACGACTCTCAATTCTTATTCTTCTTCTACCTTTCAACATAAAAAGCTTCAAAAACTCTCAAAAAAAAAAAAAAGGATGCTCTAAATCCTCTAGACGCATCTTTTGGTTTTAAGAAGATAACGTCTTTATTCTCTACTTTGTATTTTGCTATTTGTGCCACTAATTTAAGTTGATTGTTAATCATGGAGAAAATAATGACTCCATTTGTTGTGTTTTATGCTTATTAATTACTTGTCATTCTTAGTTTTATGTAAAAATGCATTATTTTGCAACACTTTGCATAGCGGTAGACTGTTATCATTGCATTATGACCAGACAACCTGTTTTCATTACACGACCTTGAATGTGACAACGATTTAAAACCATGCATCATATGATCCAACAGGCACAAGGGCATATGTGAATCAAAGCAAAAGAACAATTGAGAAAGGAGAGAATATTTCCTTAGTTTTTCTCCGCATAAAAATGTACTTAAATGGATTACAACTTAAAGCAAATTAAACAATGAAACATCACCTTTGATATGTGCACCCCAAGACTTCTGTGGATTCCTGAACATTGCATGCATATAAAGATACCCAAATTCACACTTGCCCACCTTGGACCTCTGCACCACAAGCAAATTACTACTAGGAACTCATACCGATAACAAAGAACAAACAACAGACTAACAACAGCCTCCTGATATAAATGGCAGTTGACATTTGGCATTGAAGTTGAAACTACTTTTTAAAAAAAACACCCTTTCAGATGTTGCTGCACAAATTGCCATTTGGAGTATCAAATCCATCTTAAAAATATCTTTAAAGATTGTTTTGTAATCGACTTATTACAAATGAAAATTTTCTCTTAGGTGCTACAATAGCAATGAAACAATGATCATAAGTAATTTTCCATGCTTATACAAACAACACATTTACTATTATAGAAACTATGCTGTGCATATTTAATCTACACACATACTTGGCTTCGCAATCAGCACATTCTCTATTCTCAGGCAATTTAAGCAGACCTTCCAAGATCTGCAAAGAAACAAAATAAAAGAAATATGCAATTCAACAACGCCAAGCTTAGAATCAACAATAAAATCATAATGCACACATACAACCATCATCAGCATCGCAAGAACAATGGCCAGCGTGATCACAAATAAAAACTACAGCTATTAATTACCTCAAACGTTAATAAATTACAATCCATATTCATCTTAAGTAGATATACGGATAACAGTATTTATTAACATATAAAACGATCCTCACATAGCCGTAAATCATCATTCACAAAAATAATTAGAAATCGCAAAGTTAGACCAAATTAAAACAGATAATCAGATTGAAAACACAGATCAAATGAGAAAACTAAAAACCCAAATCTATCAACCTTCTACTCTATAGAAAGAGCAGATCAACATGAAATTGAGATATTAATCAAAATAAACCGCCACAAACCGGAAAAGAAAAGACTAAGGGGCAGAATCGAGATTTAAAGAAAACAAAGAAGAATAGAGCATCAATACGGGAATTATATTAAAATAACCTTTCTGTGCTTGGCATTAAGCTCTTTAGATATGTTGGCCTTCTCGTTCATGGCGACTGTACCGGAATCGGCTGACTCAGCGAGAGAGAGAAGAAAGAATGAGAAAAGAGAAATTTGAAGGGGAAGGATAATTTCGTCTTTTCGATCTGTCCTCGTCTCTCTTTCCCTCTCTGAATTTTCTTATTTTCTCTTTCTTCCCTCTCTCTGATTATTCTCATCCGAAACCAAGAAAGAGAGAGAGGGAGAGAGCGAGAGAGAGAGACAGATCGCCAAACAGAATCTCTCCCTTTCTTGATGTTTATTATTTCTTCATTTATTTATTTCTTCGTTTTCTCGTTTTATTTGGGGTTTTTTTCGCACGTGTGTACCGGTACGTGAATGAGGCAAGTAGAGAAACGTCATCGTTTTAGCGTCTCAGATATTAGCGAAGGGAGTAGTATGCATGTATATGTAGATTCTGCTTGCTATCTTCCAAATTTGTAGACAATCCGACCAACTGTGACTGTGTGAGCATCTCGATTTTCCAAACTAAAATTCTATGCTGTTTGGTGCCTGAGAAATTCTTGGAAAAAGAAGGAAAATGTTATCTTTTCTGATGCCTTTTTCCCCCCGAAACCAAACGGTGGATTAACGGTTTGTCGTTCGTCTTTTATGTTCGTCTTTTTTTTTTTTTTGGTTAAGTTCGTTACCAGTAACTTGTAAAGTACAGATAGATTAAAAGTATACATACAATATTTGCCTCTGCTATCATGCTACTTTGAGGAATTAAAATTTTCTGATTTTTAATGTTTAAATTTTTTTTTTAGTTTAAAGAAGAGAGAAGGGGAGTGGGAATAGTTTATCAGACTATTTCTTTAGAAATTAAATAATTTTTCCAGCTGTTAGGGTTTTAGAGTGTTCGTTTAACATATGCTTGATTCTGAATTTGTTCTGATTTGCAAATTTTCTCTCTTGGAGCATGTTAAAATTAGTGGAACTGGAGAAATAATCTTTGTTGAATGCTTTATTTTCCGTATAATTTTAAAGTTGTATAGTGAGTGAATTAGTGTTTTGTTGTGCTTTGATTTGATTTGATAAAAGTTAGTTCTTCCTGTTGACATGTTTGTTCAATGTAAAATTACCAGATTTTCATTGTTGCTAGGTCCTATTTGGGGTGAATTATTTTTAAGTGACACCCACCAGATATTTTGAATTGGTCATTTGGTTTCCTTTGCCTCTGAAGCTAATTAGAGTGTTGCCTAAGGCTTTTTGATGTTGGATGCGTCTCTCTATTTTTGGCTAAATGACCAAACGCTTAGCCAGGCTTTACTCAAATTTTCAAAATTTATTATCCATCAACTTTTACCTGGACTTTAAATGCATTAACATTAACAAAAGAAACAACATATATGGCTTATTTGGAATTATTTTTGAATTTCACCCACAAGCATAATGAGGTTGTCTTCATCTTCAGAATTGGTTATTTTGTTCTGTTGGCCTCTGAGGCAGATTCGAGTATTACCCAAACCTTTTTGCTGTTTAAGGCATCTTTATCTTCAGGCTGGCTAAATGACCAAAAGGAAAAAAAAAAAAAAATTCCGAACCTTCACCCAAATTTTTAAAAATTCATTTTTATCATTTTACCTGAACTTTATGACATCATTTATCGCTTGAACTTATTTTATCATGAGATTGAATAGTTGCATAAACAAGGAGGAAAGGGTCTTTGGTTATTTTATCTGCAACAATAATTTTCCAGGAGGACCAGGACATAATTATTGTAAAATAAAAAGAGGATTTCTACTATATTTGGTTTTATGTTAGTTGTCTTCTTAATTTTTCCTATTCGGTGTGGTCTAAGCTGTTTTAAATTCTCTTGTTGCTTTGCTACAGATAAAAGTGGATACTCTGTCATATTGACGGCAGTGGTGCCCTTGACTGTTCCATGGAAAATGTGGCTAGTGTCCAGTCCAAACTTCGATGGCAGCAGAGGGGAAATGAAGACAAGAAGGCTGCAGTTCATGAAGAAATTAGGAGAATGAGCCAACTTCCTGCTAACAGCAATTATGTTACTCACCGCCTGCGGGTTCTCAACAAAATTCTGCAACTTTTGTCCATTCAGGTATGAAAATGTCCACACCATGTTCTTTAAAAAAAATACACTGAGATTTTCTGGTCCAGTTTTTCTCATATATTTTGATGCAACCAACTTTTTTTTTGTATGAACAAAGAAAATTTTTTGGGCATCTGTAATAGAAGCAATTTTGACCACTAAAATTGGACTTTAAACTGTATGTGATTTCCAAGGACCTGATGATTTGTATATGATGCTTAAATTGGAATTTCAAGGGCTGTTAACTTTTTATTTTTTCTGTCATGTGAGAGGACCATTTCACAGGATGAAGAGTTGGAGTTGCTTTTCGCCGGGCTGCGTCTGTGAAACTGACTTGTTTGTGCAATCTCAGGTCCTTGAAATTGGTTATTGGAATCAGGTTAAGTTTGTAATTACTTTAGTGTGTTTGAGTCTTTAAAGTTGAAGATTCTTCATTTTAGTCACGTAGGCCTCAGGCAAGGCTCTGTTTTTGACATAGAATATATAGCTGCAGATGTAGATTATGTATTTACTTCTAGTACTTTGTAACTTGTAGAGTGTACCAAGTTCTGTAGTCATGACAATTTGTTTTCGTTACTTACAAATACAAAGCAGAGGGTTCATTTATTTTGCTGAAACTATTAAAAGTGAATTTGTGAACTTTCATCCTTCAGGCCTGATCTGGACCCACTGATCAAACTGGTATAGTGGGCTTCCATAATTTTAGGTGAGATTTTTTTGTGGCTTAAATTTGTTTCTTCTTGAACTCATATCCTTTATACACACACACACACACCAGCCTCTCAATTGCAAATAGCCTTTAACTCGTCATTTTTTTTAATCTTCAATTATGTTTTTTGTTTGTCATGGTTTGGTTTCTACATGACTGAACCATTTATTCTCAAGGCATCTTTGTTGGCCAAACTGTGTGTCCTTTTTCAACTATTAAGTAATCAAATATTTAATTTGTGAACACCTCACTTTACTACACACCAGGGCCTTAAAATGGAAAATTCACGACTCCCTTCTCAATTTGCAATCAAGTCTCTATTATATGGATTAACTTACTATTGGACATAGTGGGTCTTTGCCTCAATTTTATGAGTTAATCAATGAGTTGTTAGATCCTTATAGAATTATCACTCTTTAACTACTACCTCAGTCACTCCTCCTGGCCTGATATTAATCCGAGTTTTCTTGATCTCATTTTTCTGTACCGCTTTGGTGGAGGTAGGTATTGAAGTTTATCATGCTTAGAATTCTTCATTTAGGCAATGTAGTTCATTTGCTTTTTAATCTAGTGTGCTTCTTGATCTGCGAACTTAGCTCCAAAATAATGCCTATCTGGATATCAACATTCATTGTGCACATCTCTAAACTAGTTTGTCATATATTCCTTATCACTTGTTTTTTTGTTTGGTTTTTATTTTGTTTTGATCTGACTTTTAGCTGGAAGAGGTCTTCGACTTTGACCTTGTTTAAATGAGAGAAGTGAGGAGTGGCTTTTCTTTTGGCTTATCGCCATTTCTTGCCACTCGAGACGTATATTAGGAGACATATCAAGAGTGAAATATATTCCATTTTGAATGCTAATTGGTTGATATTTGATTTTTCTCAACTTTTAATGCAAGTTCCCTAATCAAGCTATTAGATATTATGTTCCAAATTTCTAATTTACGAAGAATTTGGTATAGTGATAGATGTAACTGTTAAAGATTTTTTATTAACAAATTATATATATTTATTGCTAAAATATACAAAAAAAGTAGCTGATAGTGGATATAATTTTGATAAGCTATGATTTTTATCAGTTTTTATTTGGAGTTTTTTCTGAATTTTTGTAATAATAATCAAAGAAAAATCAAAATTATCTTTATTTTATTATTATTTTTAAAATTGTATTATTCAATTATCAATTTTGTGAGAAGAAAAATTTAAAAGAAAAAAGAAAAATATTTTTATTTCTCGTCTAATTTAACCTATTAAGGACTCTTGGAGGTATTGAAATTATTGTTTTGCACTATTTAGGAGTGTAATCGAGTAGAGTCAAATCCTGTTAAGCTCGAACTCGATCGAGTTTTAATTTTTAAGCTCGAGTTCGATCGAGCTTTAATTTTTAAACGTAAGTGCGAACTCGGTTAGGTATTTGAAAGCTTGAGTTCAGCTCAATCAGATTCATTTATTTGTATAAATTTATTTTGTAAATTCTATAAATTGAAATTTAGACTTGATTAATCTCAATTAGACATGGATCGATTAAGTTTGATTGATAATATTATAAATATATCTAAACTCAATTAACCTCGTGCGACTCTTGAGTTTAAATATTTTGAAACTCGAATTCAGCTCGCAAAATTATCCGAGGAGCTCGAGCTTGACTCAATTAATCTCAAGTCAATTTCGAGTATTTCTCAACTCATTCTTGAATAATTTCAGTTCATTTACACAACTAGCTCTACTCAAAAGTCCAATGACAAGGAAGGAAAATTGATGAGAAACAATAGACTCAATTACTTCAAGTATGGAAAGGCCATGTTGTCAAGTCAAGGTGGCCTTTCTTTTATGTATTTAAGCGAAAACAATGGACCAGTTTTTATTTGACCGGTCCTGCAACCGAAACTTTTCTTGCAGAATCAATCCTCTGAAATGATAATTTCGCTCCAGAGGCAATTTTATTGATTTCTAATTTAAAATTTATTTTTATTTATAAATTGATTTTTATAAAATTTATTTATAAACAAATTTTTATATTTAATAATTTATAAAATAAAAATAAAATTTATTTCAAAGAAAATGAATTTTATATTTTCTTTTACAAAAATACTTTTGTGTTATTTTTTAAAAGTTCTACACATGAATTTCAATACTCATATAGATATTCAATATGTTAAAAATAAAAATTGAAATGTTGAATTGATAAAAATTAAAAATAAGTGTCAAAATGGCTAATCATAAATAATTTAAAAGCCTATTGATATATTTGGGCTGTATTTTGATGCGTGAACTTTCTCCAGCCTAATGCCATATCATTGTTTCGGTAACCGTCCAGCCAAAAAGAAACTCGACAACTGAAATGCATTTTTTATTATGATTAGTGTCTGCTTTAAATAGAATTTAATGCTGATTTAAATTTAAATTTTTACATGTTAATGTGATTTTGCTTCAAACTTTAAAAATTATCACAACAAGTTAAAATCATAAAATTAAATATAATATTAATTTAACTCGTATCTTAATCAAAATTAATAATAGTGTATAGTACAAAATTATAAATTACATAAATATAAAAAGTGTTTCAATCAAATTCTATTATTTTTTAACATAAATTTCATTAAAAATTATATAAATTTTATTAAAAATTATACTATAAATATATGAACAGTTAACGTTGCACTCAATTTTGTTTTTCTGAAATATTTTGAAAATTTTTAAAATTGAACCGAAATTGCATTAACACATAAAATTTTAAATTTAAATTACCATTATACCTTTAAATAAATTTAAAGACAGTGACCAATTTAAATAAAATTAAAGGTATATGACTAATATATAATTTTGATACAGTTTAATAACTAATAATCAAAATTATTTTTTTTCTTTCTCTGCTTTTTTTTTTTTTGTACTCAAATAGAAACGACAATAAAATAGATCAGGACGAGAAAGAGAGATTATTCTCCATTCTCTCTTCGTTCCTGACTTCTGCTGCATATAATTTTTTATATTTTATTTTTAAATTATTTTTTAAAAATAATTATATTAAATTATAAAATAAAATATTTTACACTATAAAATTAAAATGTATACTGGAAAACTATAGAAATACACTTAAAAACATATAAAAATATATGTATATGATTTAGAGTCTCTGCCGGAATCTAATACATTCTTGATAATTTAAAAATATATCTAAAGTTATTTAATATATTATTTGATATAAATTTATCATATCAATTTTTAAAATTTAGCCCTTTTAAATTTTTATTTTGTTTCCGCGCCAAAGCAGTAGAGAGACAAAAAGAAGAAGAAATAATGAGTGAATAAATGAACTATTTGAGTCTCAAAAATATGAATGTTTTTGTGTTTATAATTTATTTATTATATTTAACTAAGTCATTATTCACATTTCAAAAGTATACTACGTTTACCTCATTACACTATTAAGTTATTCTATTAATTTTTCTATTAAATTCATATGATAAAATATCAATAATATCTTTATTTTCATTTCATACCAAATTTCTCTGTTAATTTTCATTCCATGACTCCCACTTTCACATGTCATCGCCGTTGGCGCTGCTAAAATCATCACAATTCGAAACCAGATGAGTTTTCCACAAATTCTCCTTTCCGTCATCATCATTCAATAATATAGCTAAACTAGAATGAAAGCCCACCCAACCCTCAAGCCATCATTTGCCATTTGCAAAACAGAGAAGCATGACCTGTCTAACTAACAACACCCACTAAAGACTTCTCAAAATGAATCCCTGATATCCCCTCGAAAGTCAATTTTGTTTTCAAAAATGCTAACCTTTGCAAAACAAAAATGTCATCATTTGTCAATTCCATGGTATTCGCAAGATGGGACTTGGATTTGGGTATTACCTTGCAATCTCTCTTTTTCAAGGTGAACGATGCAAATTGAAATTTTGGACATAATAATATTGTCATGAAGATTTTTACCAATGAAACGGGCTTGCTTGCCATTTTTCTTTTGATAAAAATTTGCCCATAGGAATTTGAAAAAAACGAAAAGTAGCAACTTTCACCAAACTAACCCAAAAAATGGCAGAGGAATTTGCAAAAAAATAGAAATTTTTTTAGAGAAATTTGAAGAAACCTAGTCCCAAAAAACTGCAAAAGTAGCAATTTTTCCATAGGAATTTGCAAATGGTAGATATTGTTGATGAATTCTCTAAATCACTAATTCGTTGCTAAACAAAACCCAAAAACGAACTCATCTCCTAGCTTTCTATGCTACATAGAATCTGAAATCCTAATAATCAAGAAAACAGTACTCGACATATTAAAGAATGTTGACATGGACGAGATGATGAAATTCAAGGTTCGAGTCGCGGCATCAGCCAGAGTTGGTATCGACTTGACTGACATCCATCGCAGGAGATTCAATAGAAGCATGATAGGGTCCTTTTTGCTCTCCACGATGGACCCCAGCTTTCAAGAGGAGAATCGAGAAATTGTTTTAGAAGAGCCGAAGAAGAAGAAGAAGAAGAAGAAGGTGGAGGAGTTTGATAGCGATAGTAATTGCATTATATCCAAGGTAGATAATACACCTTAATCTCCTCCTTTTTCTTTTCTCAGTAATCTTTGATTTTGATAGATACAATGTTTTTTTTTTTCTAAATTTATATAGTTACAAAATAAAAGGAATGTGGTGATTTTAAGACTTCTGAGATAAATCTTATGTATCCATTGTGGAATTAAATTTTACTAGGAGTATTTTTATCATTAAAATAAAATATAAAGCTTAATTTGATTAATTTTTTTTGATTAATGATATATGTTAATTTTTAATGATAGAATGACTTTAATATAATAGAACAATCATTAGAGAGTTTATAATATAATTTTAAAATTCGAATAATGAATTAGTTAAATGTCTATGTCAAGGGATTACACTAATTTTCCCTATATTTTTGTGCTAAAAAGTTTAGCGTAATTGAAGAGCATTTATATTTGTTTTTTTTTTTTGGTCAACTAATTATAAAGCATTTATGATTGTGTAAAAGAAACACACGTTGATAGACGTCCCAAACTCATGATGAAAATACCACCTTTTTTTTTCCCCAATTTTTGTGCTGCGAAGTTTAGCGCAATTGAAGAGCATTTTTTTTTTCTTTGGTCAAATAATTGAAGAGCATTTATGATTCTGCAAAAGAAAAACAAACGTTGGTAGACGTCCCAAACTCATGGTGAAAATACTACCTTTTTTTTTTTTTCCCCTAATGGTCAGGTACAAATATTTCTAGATAATAATGTCCACAGAAGGTACTAGATATTTAAAAGTTCGGCAATCCATCTATGATTCCAACATTAAAAATGTCCACAAATCTGTTGGGTTTCAAACCACACAGTTCACATAAAATGGGTTACCAAATTTTAGTCTTTGGCTCTATCTCTCTTTATCTGGAATCACTTTATTTTTATTTTTCAAATCTGCTTTTAGTTCAAAAATTTTTTTTTTTTACCAAATATGAAATTCTTCAAGGCAACGCAAAAGAGAACAGCAAGTCAAAGGAAAATGTTTGGGGATTACCAACCCAAACAAACAGAGAGACTACGACATAAGAACATTCTTGGCCTTAGTTACAAACCTAATCCAAACATTACAAAGATGAGATATTCTCTCCCTTGACAAAACACTCCCCAAATCTTCCACCAAACAAGGTTGTTTGGAGGCTGATTTAAAGTGTTTACCAAATACAAATTACTACAATAAAGACAAAAATTAGGGAGATTAATATCCACAGTTAGTGAGATAAACCAACAGCATCCGCATGATTCTTGGAGCAAGAGGGGGTAAAACAAGTTATTCCATCGACAATCTATTTCAAGTGGTTGACAACCAAAGTAGCAACAGCAGCCTGCATTTTATCAGCACAAAAATTGGAGTAAAAAAAATGAAGAATTTTGGTCTTTACTCAAACTCCAATAGAAATTATTCTTTTTTTCTTAATTAAATAAGTGATAAATTATAAGCACCTATTACTTTCCCTCTTCAACTTTAAAATATATCCATATTCTTTTTATAATATCCAAATATATACTAATAATTAAAAATATCCATCTCCTTCTCATCAATATATATTTATATATATATAAAATATCTAATACCAATAAATAAAAAATATTAAATAACAGAAATATATAGTTCAACAAACATTCTAAAATGATATTTTCCAGTTTTAAATGTTTTAAAAATAAAACTAAAGAATAATATTCAGTTAAAAAAAAAAAAAAAGGCTTCTCTCATGTCATTCTTAAAATTCATAACTTCATTTTTCTAAGTAGGTGACTTCATTTAGAAGGCTCCCTTAAATCCTGTTCCATACAAATTTTACATTTTTATCAGTTTGTAAAATTTTAACTATAAATTATTACAATATCATATGATTTTATAGAAAAAAAGCTACCTGATTAAAATCTTCTACAACATTAAGGCCTTGTAACATAGACGTAAATGAGACATTTCACTACAAGAAAATATAAAAATAATGACTAAAAATTAGCTACCACATGTGTTAGTAGCTATTTAGCGACTATCTGAAACTTAGCAACTAAACAAAGACTACCTAGTTGCTAAATTAAAGACGTCAATTGTTAGCTACTAAAATGTAGTAGCTATGTAGTCACTAATTAGTGATCACAAGACAAGTACAAGACAAGTAGTAGCCAACAAAATACTAAAAATATAGCGCAAAATAAATTTTTTCTACTCAGCACTTGGCAACGACATGAGTTAGTAGTTAATCAGTCGTTAAAAGCTCATGAATTAGCTACTAAAAGTTTGTAGTCGCTAAATAGCGACTAACTGTTATAGTAGCTAAGAGCAAACAAATTTTGTATTCGCTTAGCTACTAACTTTTGTTAGTCGCTAAGGTTAGCAACTGGAGGTCTAGTAGCTAATCAATCTCTGAAGTTCATGAGTTAGCTATTAGTAGTATGTTAGTCGCTAAATAGCGACTAACGATTGTAGTGGCTAAGACCAAATAAAATGTTAGAAGCTTAGCTACTAATATTTGTTAGTTACTAAACTTAGTTACTGCTTGTTTTAGTAGCTAAGGAGTAACTAATTGTATGTAATAAAATATTATATTATAAATTATTATATGTAATTATAATATTAATATATCATATATAACATATAAGTTTAATATATTATATAATTATATTATATTTATATATAATATAATATAATATTAATGATAATATTAGTATTAATATTATTTATATTATTAAATAAAGTATAATTATAATATAATTAATATAAATGTTAATATTTATTAATGTTATATATAATGTGTTACATTCTAAATATTATAGATGATATTTAGAATATTATAATGATAATCTTTAGCTACTGTTTTGTTGTTAATTGTTAAATAGCGACTATTTTGTGTAGCAGCTAAATGAAAATAAATTTGGGAGTAGCTTAGCGAGTGGACATGTTGTAGTTGCTAATTTTAGCTACTACTTTCATGTAGTAGCTAAGGAGTGGTTAAGTAACTTTAAAAAAAATTAATAGGGTGCGTCTTCTTTCTTTTTCATTTTCTCTTCTCATTATGTCCTTTTCTTGTCTCCTTCATGCCATTTCTTCTCTTGCATCTCCTCTCACTATGCCCAGCAAAAGCAATTTCATTTCACTACGCCCCCTTCAATCTCCTTTCACTAAGCTGTGAACCCTAACAGTTGTCATCTCCAATTAGTTTTATTCTTCGAGGTTCTCATGGTGTTGCTCAAGTAAGGAGTGTTATCAAAAGCACGATTTTGTGAATCCTCAACTAATTGACTACCAGATTTTGTGAAGCAAGATTATACTGGTATGTCTTGGATTTTCTTTTTTTATTTTCTTGAATTTTCTATCTGGTTCTTGAGAAAATGGAAATGTCTGAAATTGGAGTGTGAAATTATTTTGCTGCAACTAATTGACTCCTAAATTAGGCCTTCAGTTTATTTCTTTTTCCTCCCTTTCTTGCTTTTATTATGTTTGTTTGTTGAGAATCTTTTCTTTCTTTTTATCTCCATTAATGTCTTTTCATTTTTCTTCTTCTTAAATTTTACGTTTTGATACTCTTAAGTCATGCAGTAACAGAGAAAATCCCAAATTATGGTTCAATATTACGTTTTGATACTCATAATTTAATGCAATTAGGAAAATAATACTACCCAAAGTCAGCATGAGATGATGAGGAAACTAAAATATGAAAAAAAAAAGAACCAACAAATGTACAATAAAAATAAGAAAACAAACCTCATATGTTACATGATACTGGAAATAGCTAGAAAAAGTTTGTTTATTAAGTTACATCTCAAATTCCATGAGCTCTCAACAGACACTTTAGGCAAGCATAGCCCCTTTGCCAAATTGAAAGATACAAAAATCTGGTGGAGAATAAGTGAAAAAAAAGTTGTCATGAATCAAAGAACAAATAAGACTATTATATCAATTTGGCAGACTATTATAACATTCTTATAAAGCTTCATGAAAATTTTTCAGCACTTCCTTGGTCACTCTAACAAATTCTAACACTCCATAGCAAAAAGAAACAAGTCATCTGTAAAGCGCAGATGATTGACTCCTCTTTGATCATTGAAACATCCCTCTAGAGTTCCATTGATCATGATAAAAAAAAAAATATTATTAGATCTGATGCACTTCATGATTAAGATTCAATTCTTTTAAGAAGTTCCATTTCATTGAGTCATGTGCTTTTCTCAGATTAATATTTCTTGTGCATTTAGCTACCTTGCTCTGTCTATGGCAATGCCTCATAAGTTCATATGTCAATAATAAATTTTCAATCATTTTCATTCTTGGAATGAATGTACGCTCGATATTGTAAATTAATAGAGGTAAAAACTTTTGAAGCTTTTCAGCTAATAGCTTGATAATGCACTTGAAAATTACATGCAGCCAGCTATGGGTCAATAACCATTTAAGCCTTCAGGTTGAGGAACATTTTGAATTATTCTAACAGCTGTCACCTTTATTTAATAAAATATTCTTTCATTATTGAGTAATTCCTACACAACAGTACATACTTTTTGTTTTGAGCTCAATTGGGACTAGTTTTTGTGTCTAATGTTACAAAAGATAAGCATAAATAGGTTTTGATTTTAAACTTTCTTTTTAACTGCAAATGACCTGCCTCTCATTCCTCATTTTTTTTTATTATTATTTCACAAAAATAAATACATTAAGGCCATGCTAACCATTAGCTTTGCTTCTATCTTTTTATTAGATGTCATCTTTCATGTCATTTTCTAGTAAATATCTTGTACTTTTGTTTATTCTGTAACTTAGAAAAAAAAAAAAAAGAAGAAATCTTAGCAAGGTTGGCATGGTCCATGGTGGGTTTTATGCAACACTTAGTATAAAAAAATTACAATAATTAGTTTTGAAAGGCTATTTCCAATTATTAAGCAGATTCTTGTAGAAATCTATCATATCATTTCCAATTATTGTAGGATCTTCTGTAATAATATCATCATCTAATTTTAATCTAGTAATATGACTCATAGAACTTTTTATTTAACTATATTATGAAAGAATATAATATTTTGCACTTATATCAAACTTTCTGTTTGTAGAAGGATTTACCAATGCTATTATATAACATGCTAATGTCCCATTTGTTGGCCTATCTCACTATTTCTTGGTAAATTCCTAATTTTATATATGTATGTATCTTTATCAACATACAGTGCAAGTCAATTTTTACCACCCATACCCAGACTTTCTTGTTGCTCAGAGTTTTGTGTACTTGTGGTGTTGTGTTTTCCTGTCTTCTACACATTTGTTAGTTTATGCAAATATTTTTTGTAGGTGGAAAATTTATTCTATGCACCCGAAATATGCAAATATAATATATTTTACACTTATAAATACATCAAATTCACTTTAAAATATATAAAATAAATTGTATATTTTTTATAAAAGAAGATACATTATTTTTAAGTACTCTAAATTTATTTGGTAATTTGCCATAGACATGTGCTAATGTTGGATGAGGGATTAAACATATGAAATTTTGAATTTTGTAATTCTTTTGTTGGTTTATTAGGAGATTTGATGACTATAGTCCATATACAATGTAAGTAATATTTCTTTAAAATAACAAAAAAAATCCAACTCTCTTTCATCTTTACATTCTACTTTAAAAGCCATTGTAGACCACTACCTTAGGTTAGTAGCAGTTCCTTTTTTTTTCTTTTTTTTTTTTTTTGGTTATTTTCTTTCAATAATTTTATGCTTGAGTAAATTTATAGATTTTTTAGGTATTAAATCTGTCCAATGTGCCTTTTTGACACTAATCCATTTGTATATTTTATTTTTATTTCATATAACAAGAATGATTAAGTTTTCTTTTTTAGAAATAAATTGTTCCTTTATTTGAAATAATTTTAACGTTTCTTGATATATTTAGATCATTAAATTCATCGAAAAATATTAAGATTCTTATTGATTTTTTTTAGTATTATATTTTTGTATAATAAAGTTAAATTCTCATTCATTGTTTAATTAGGTCTCATCAACTCTTTATTATTCTATCCTTTTGATGATAAATGATGCTTGGACAAGAAAAAGAAGCAAAGAGAATTATTGCAATTAAGCGATGTTTATTGACATTATTTCATTATTCATAAAGGATTATTTAGTTAAAATTTATTTGAACATGATTTTGATGTTCAAAATTTTACTAATATTTTAGTTACCCTTAGAAACCTGTCCAGTGCCCTCCTCACTTGTTGTAAGAGGTTACTGAATTGTCCAATTGGATAGTTTGGAATGTGTTATCTTAATGTAAACCTAATGAATATAACTATTATATATATATATAGAAATTTAATAGTATATCTCCCTAGTCTCTAAATGCATATTGAAATATGTGAAATTCATGTGCTTACCTTAAATGATTTGTCATATGGATTACCACCTATTCTATATCGTGCATTTGAAGAGTTGAGGGGAGATGTTGTCGAATTTTCTATAGATATATGTATACACAGGTGTTCGTTCAGGATTATGTAAAGACACATTTCCAATAAGATAGGCTCTTACTTTTCAATTAATCAAAGGAGATATAAGGAGTTTAGTTAAATAGTTTTAAATTAAAATTTAGTACTTATGGCTAAACTTAATAAACTTTACAAGTGATTGCCTAATATTATTAATAATGATCATAGCTCTGCATTTAAAATGGCCTCAAATCAGAATTGGATGTATTGTTAGCTTACAAATGGTTATTTAAGCCTAAAGTTCTTGGTTGGTTTGAACGAATTTATAGAATTTGCATGTAGTAAACCCCAATGGATGGACAAAAATAAGATAAAGTGTCTATGTACACTTACCAAGTGTACATGTCCGTGTTGTGTGGGTCACTCAGAGGCATTCACACTATTAAAGAGTGGAAAACAATCTTGGTTCGACACCCATCTTTCGTTGTTACCAACAGATTACATATTTTGGCAGAATTGATAAGATTTTCGTGAGAATAGATTGTAACAACAGTGACATCTCCTGTATTGAATGGAAATGAAATTCTGTATCAAATTAATAACCTTAGATTGAAGAAGATTATTGAAATCGGTGCCTATGATACTAATGGTCCAATCTGTAAATCTCATGGTTGGAAGAAGAAAAGCATTTTTTGGGATTTGCCATATTAGAGCACTCTACTAATTTGACAAAACTTAGATGTCATGCACATTGAGAAAAATATCTTTGATAATGTGTTTAACACAGTTATGAATGTGCCTGGTAAAACAAAAGATACAACCAAATCTAGGGAAGAGTTGAATGAGTACTATCGATGATCAGAGTTGGAAAAGTTAGAGGCAACAGACAAATTCCCTATATTTTGTTACACACTTGATAAGACAGGAAACAAGTATTGTGTGAATGGATTAAAAATCTAAGATTCCTAGATGGATATGTTTCAAATATGGCTCGCTGTGTCAACATGCAAAAATTTAGGTTATTTAGTATGAAGAGCCATGACTGTCATGTTTTTATGCAGAGATTGTTGCCTATTGCATTTAGTGAATTGTTGCCACCAAATGTGTGGAAGGCATTAATAGACTTGAGCACATTTTTCAAGATCTTACTGTTATCGTTATCAGAAATGATGATATGGTTAGGCTTGAGGTAAAGATTCCAATTATTTTATGTAAGCTTGAGCGTATTTTCCCTCTTAGGTTCTTTGACTCCATGGAACATTTGCATGTTCACTTGCCTTATAAAGCACAACTCTTAGGGCTAATGCAATATTGGTGGATGTATGCTTTTGAGAGGTAATTCTTAATAACTTCGTTTAGTTCTATTTCACATCTTTTTATCTGACCAACTAATTTAAATAATTTAGGTACCTTCGTAAGTTGACAAATAATGTGAAAAATAAGGCACGTGTTGAAGGTTCAATATGCAATGCCTATTTAGTTGAAAAAGTATCATCATTTTGTTCTTACTACTTTGAGAAGCACGTACACATAAGGCACAGATGGGTACTACAAAATGATGATGGAGGTGCAGTGAATCAAGATGAAAATGAATAGACATTATCTATTTTTAATATCCTGGACTAGCCAAATCTAGACTACTATCATTATAAGAGATTCATGCTACACACACTTACATATTACTGAATTGCTCAGAAATGGAACCATATAATTCTTTCTTGATGTAACAATGTGTTTAGCTATCCAATAATTGCATTTTTTTAGTCATCTCTAATGTAAATATATCAATACCTTGGTTTTAAAAGGATTTACACTAATGAGCTAGGCAAACAATCCTTCAAACACTAATGTCTCAAACACACAACTTAATGACCTTGCCAAAAGACCTTTGAGGACTTTGTGAACATATCCTGGGTATTTTATAAATGGTTATAAATTTCATTCAAAGGCACATGGAATGAATCGTGGCACAGTGAACAGTGGCATTTGCATTAAGGGTTCTAACTACAATGATTATCATGAGAACGACCACTATGGTATGCTCCAAGAAGTCATAGAGTTAGAGTATCCTGGTTGGTCAATTAAATGAATCGTTCTATTCAAGTTTGAATAGTTTGATCCCACATTGAATATAGAGATGAGGATTCATTTGAAATATAACATTGTAGAGGTGAACCACAAGTGTAGATTTAATAAGTACGAACCTTTTATTCTGGCTTCACAAGCGACTCAATTGTATTACTGTCCATATCTAGCTTGAGGCACTATAAAGTCAATTAGTAGGTTCTCAACAAAATAAAAAGCATGAGTTGTGGTCAAAGTTCCTCAAACATCTAATGAAATAATTCCTTCACCACATGAATACCCACCATTCCAAGAGGAGAACGTAGAATTTCATACAATTGAAAATGTGTTGAATGAACAACAAATGCCTTTCCTTGATCCTAGTGGAGCAATAATAAAAATTGAATCCGAGTTAGAACATGAAACGGAGGATGAGCAGGAACTCGAATCTTAGTCAGATTCTAAATTAGAAGAAGAACCAGAACTATATGATCTAGATGATAGTGATGGTGATTGGTGCGTTATTTATAATTTTGATATTTTCCATATCCATTTGACTTTTTTTTTCCTAATACACATGTATTAATATGTTTATTTTTTCTATTGTAGACATGCAAGGTGGAGGATCGGCAAAAGTGGGGCGTGGTCAAGGATTAAGGGCAGGTCATGGTAGTGGATGGGTGGACGCCACGAAGATTTGATGGTGACCCCTATTAAGCCATCTCTAAATTCACATGAGATTTCTACTCCACTGGGGGATTCGCCTATGTTACCCATATAGCCATCTACAAATTCTTTGGCTATGCAGTCAACAGCTTCAAGGAGCATGCCTTCATCATCTACATCGCTTAGACAGTCAACAACTGCATTTGTTGCTAACAGTTCATATGCATTTGGTCGAAAGAGGTTATCTTTGGAGTACAGGAGGTAAGTAAATTCATAATATAAAATTTTATTTATAAAATATATTAAGTAATTTTGCTTTATGCATTACTTGATTATATTATTATTATTGTTTATTATTATTGAAAGAAGAGGTTTGGAGTGGATGAGAGAGCAGAGTTTGATTAGTTAGAGTTATTAAATCATTATATATTAATATAAAAAGTTAAAATAAAGAAATATATAAATAAACATCAAATTAACCTATAAATATTGAATTATAAGAAAAATAAATAAATAAATATTTTAGGTTTGTTGAGAGCTACCGATGCACTGCCCATATCACCTTTATTTTCAAGGAGCGGGTCAACATTGAATGGTTCTACTGGTGCTCCATCACACAGGAGACAAGAGACTTTTACACTGTGATTGGCAATTTTCCATAAGGAGGAAAGAAAATAAGGAAGAAAAATAAATTTTATTTTCCCTCCTTATTTTCCTCCCTCATGATTGGATAAAAAGGAGGGAAAGGAAAATAATTTTTATTTTCCCTTGATTGGATAGCTAATTATGGAAGGAAAGAAAAATAATATGTAATATATTTCTAATTTTACCCTTTATTAAATAACACATTTGAATATATAATTG
>CATIWR010077604.1:0-14657 GCA_949677035.1 Omphalea diandra | reverse complement strand
TTATGTTTGGATGTATCCAAAATTGTGTAGTTTTATGAAATTGAGATTTGCAAAGTGAGATATTTGACTTCTATAAATATATAGTATGATTTCATCTTGATTTTCGAAAGAATTTTGAAAATTATGCTTATTAAATACTTTGCAAAATTCTAGATACTATGTTAATTATTTAAGTATAGATTTGATATATTTATAAATAGTTTGAAAAAAAAAAGTAAATCTATTAGATGTTTTATCTATTAGTTTATCCCTTCACTAAGTTTTTTCACTCATTATCTTCACTCACCAATTTAAGCAAGGATAAATTCAGCTACAGCTTCATGTTGCTAGACTCATTGAGCCAAATTAGAGGAAGATTAAATGGGATAAAAAGAGACCCTAAGTCAAGGCGTTACATCATAGGGATTCTTCTCTAGCTCCATCTTTACCTCTACCTCCTAAAGAGGTGGGAGATCATGAGATACATATAGGTGTAGGAGAGCATATTGATTTTGTTTCACAAGTAGTCATTTTAGACATGTCTAATTGCTCCTCCATCATCTCCTGTAGTTCCTCATACTCCAAAATCTCCACCTATATCAAAAGGAGAAAGATCACTAACATTAAAAGTAGCACTAACATTATTCTCACTGGGTAGTTCCAATTTGTAGACATTATCATTGACCCTTTCCAAGACTTGAAAAGGCTTATCTCCTCATGGATGCAATTTGGACTTTCTTTGATTTGAAAATCTTTCCTTCCTCATATGTACCCACACCCAATCACCTGGCTCAAAAATGACTTTTCTTTTTGCTTTATTTGTTTGTTGTGCAATTTGTTGGTTCTTCTTCTCGATGTTGATTTGCACATTCTCACGAAATTGTTTCACCACTTTAGCTTTCTTCTTGTCATCCAAACTACTTCTTTCATTACAAGGTAAAGGAACTAAATCCAAAGGAGTTAATGGATTAAAGCCATAAACAACTTCAAATGGTGAAAAACCTATAGTAGAATGCATAACACGATTATTAACAAATTCAACAAAGGGCAAACAATTTTTCCAATTTCTCAAGTTCTTTTGAATAATAGCACACAATAAAGTACCCAAAGTTTTATTTATTACCTCATTTTGACCATCAGTATGTGGATAACAAGTGGTAGAAAATAATAATTTAGTGTCTAATTTATTCCATAAAACTTTCCAAAAATAGCTCAAGAACTTTTCATCCCTATCACTAACAATAGTTTTAGGAATACCATGCAATCGCATTATCTCCCTAAAGAACAAATTAGTTATATATGTTGCATCATCAATTTTATTACAGGCAATGAAATGTACCATCTTAGAAAACCTATCAACAACAAAAATAACATCTTTTCCTTTTTGGGACCTAGGTAAACCTAATACAAAATCCATAGAAATATCTACCCATGGCTCACTAGGTACAGGTAAAGGAATATATAAACCTTGTGGTAAAACTCTAGACTTAGCTTGTTTGCAAGTAACGCATCTATCACAAATCTTAATCACATCTTTTTTCATATTAGGCCAACAGAAGTGTTCTTGTAAGGTGTCTAAAGTCTTAGCTATCCCAAAATGTCTCATTAATCTACCCCCATGAGCTTCTTTAACAAGTAGTTCATGTATAGAACACATAAGTATACATAAAGCATTCTCTTTAAATAAATACCCATCCATTCTATAATACTTACCAAAAGCTCCTTTTTCACAAGCATCATAAACACTAGAAAAGTTAGAATCCTTACCATACAATCCTTTGATGTGTTTGAATCCCAACATCTTTGCATTCATAATGTTTATAAAAGAGTACCTTCTAGATAAGGCATCAACGACCACATTGTCCTTACCTTGCTTGTACTTGATCAAGTATGGGAACGTCTCAATAAACTCACTCTATTTGGCATATCAACTTACCCTGTCCCTTGAGATATTTCATAGATTGATGGTCAGTATGAATTACAAATTCCTTGGGCCATAGGTAGTGTTGTCAGGTCTCCAGTGCTCTCACCAATGCATAAAGCTCCTTATCATAAGTTGGGTAGTTTAAGACAGCTCCACTAAACTTCCCGCTGAAATAGGCAATGGGTCTCTTGCCTTGCATCAAAATAGCTCCAATCCCTAAACCTGAAGCATCACACTCAGTTTCAAAGGTATTAGTAAAGTTAGGCAAAGCTAAAACAGGTGTCTTACTCAACTTTTCCTCTAACAAATCAAATGCATGTTGTTGTTCACTACCCCACTTAAAACTAACATTTTTTTTATTACCTCAGTGAGAGGTGCAACAATAGTGCTAAAATCCCTAACAAATCGTCTATAAAAACTAGCTAACCTACAAAAAGATCTTACCTCACTTACCGATTTAGGTGTAGGCCCATTTTTTATAGCATTTACTTTCATTTTGTCAACTTCAACACCTTTGGCATTAACAACAAAACCTAAAACCACAATTCGACCTAAACAAAAAGAACATTTTTTAAGATTAGCATATAACTTTTCTCTTTGTAAAACTTCAAGTACTAACGTTAAATGCTCAAGATGTTCATTTGAATTCTTTGAGTACACTAGGATATCATCAAAGTAGACGACAACAAATTTAGCAATGAAGGGACGCAAAACATGATTCATTAATCTCATAAAAGTACTAGAGGCATTAGTTAAATCAAAAGGCATAACTAATCATTCATATAAATCATGCTTTGTTTTACATGCAGTCTTTCATTCATCTCTTTCCTTCATGGGAATTTGATGATATCCACTTTTTAAATCAACTTTGCTAAAAACATAAGATCCATGCAATTCATCCAACATGTCATATAGCCTAGGAATAGGATGTTTATACTTTATCGTTATATTATTGATTGCATGACAATCAACACACATCCTCCAAGTTCCATCCTTCTCAAGTACAAGCAAAACAGGAACCACACATGGACTTATGCTTTCTCGCACATATCCCTTGGCCAGCAACTCCTCGACTTGCCTTTGAAGCTCCTTGGTTTCCTCGAGATTACTCCTATAAGTAGGTCGATTTGGAATTGATGCTTCAGGAATGAAATCAATGTGATGTTCAATACCTCTAATGGGTGACAATTTATTGGGTATCTCTTCAGGAAAGACATCTCTAAAATCCTATAAAAGAGAAACAACCTCACAAGACAAAGTCATCAAGATCGTTAGTAGAAAAATAAGATTCCTTGTACCTAAGTACGAGGATAGTCCTATTACAATACATCACATCTCTAATGTCACTTCTCTTAGCATAAAAATTCACATGTTTCTTTTTATTCTCAACAATTTCTTTTGAACTCAAACTCTCTCCCCCACTCTTTATCTTTTTTGAATTTGCTCTTTCTTTTACTTCACTCTTGTTATCACTTTTTCACTCTTTTTCTTTTAATTCATTCTCACTCTCTTTCCACTTCTTAGATTCGGCCTTGTTTTGCTTCACCCATTCTTCAATTTGTTGGTGCCTTTTGAGATCATCTTCATGTACTTCCTTTGGTGACAAAGGATTAAGTATAGTCCGTTTCCTATCTTTTTCAATGGTGTACTTATTGATGAAGCCATCATGTTTTGTTTTCCTATCAAATTGCCACGACCTTCCCAAGAGTAAATGTCCAGTATGCATAGGTACCATATCATATAAGACTTCATCTTTGTACCTACTAATAACAAAAGAAACCAATACTTGCTTGTTAAACCTAACTTCTCCACTAGCATTCAACCACTTGAGCTTGTAGGGTCTTGGATGCTTAATGGTTGGCAAGTCTAGCTTTTCTACCATGTAATAGCTAGCTACATTAGTACAACTACCACTATCAATTATCATATGACAAACTTTATTATTGATAAGCACCTAGTATGAAATAAGTTTTCTCTTTGTTGGTTGACATTTTCAACTTCCTTTACTTGAGTGCTTAGAGCCCAAAATTGTCACAAGACAATCACTTTTAACTGCATTCTCATCTCCCTCATAATCGGTTGCATCTTCTAAAGGTGGCACAAAATCACTTTCTCCATCTTCAACTTCACTAGTTGAATAATATTCACCATTCTTCAAGATCATTGTCTTCTTATTTGGGCAATCTCTTTGGTAATGACCTATCTCATGGCATTTAAAACATTTAAGTTTTCTTGAAGAAGTGTTAGATACATGTTTACCTTGCTTTCGAAAGAATAAAGAAACTTCTTCCTTTGAATCGGGTTTAGGTGTAGTTGATTTAGCCTTATCATCTTTCTTCCATGTTGATTTATATGATGAAGTGGAAGAAAACCAATTGTTGTTGCCCTTTCTCTTGAGTTGCTTCTCCACCTTAAAAGCATTATGAAGCAAATCCTCCAACTCGATATAAGGTTGCAACTCTACCACATCCGTGATGTCTTTGTTCAAACCATTGAGGAATCTAGCCATTGTAGCTTCGCTATCTTCTTCAATGTTTGCTCTATTCATGGACACCTCCATCTCTTTGTAATATTCTTTTACACTCATAGAACCTTGCTTAAGCCCTTGAGGTCGATTGTACAACTCTCAGTAGTAATGATTGGATTATGATGATTTTAAGCTCACGCCATTCTTTAATGGGATTTTCATGATTTTGTTTCCTTTTCTTTTTGGTATCATCACACCAAGTCAAAACACAACCTGTAAATGAAGCAACAACTAGTCTCATCTTTTTGAATTCAATGTATTTATGACATTCAAATAATAACTCAATCTTTTTTTCCTAGTCTAAGTAGTCTTCGGGATCCAATAATAACTCCACCATTGCTATTGTTTCGCCTTGGTCTTGCCCTAACTTCGTCTTTTTCATTATCACCAAAAGATTCCTTATCTCATCTCTATGAATTCTCCTTGGAACTCGCCTTGTTTGTCTGGGTGCATTTTGATATTGGTTTGAGAAACCTCCCATATATCCATTCGATCAAACAATTGTTGAAACATTCTTTCCATATTTTGGGACAACTTCATGATCCTTCTATCGCTATTTTGAGGATCACTCATCTTGACAATCTACCAAACAAAGTTAGTGAAACAAGATAATAAGGACCTCACTTCACTCCCTCACATGTTTCACTCAAGTACGATGTTGCTCAAATTCACTCGTGTTTATACTCAAGTTATATTGACTTTTCTCTAAATGAGCTCACACTCTTATCTTTTACCTTTATTTTCTCGCTTAAGATTCTTACAAAAGTCAATTCTCACAATTCAAAATCAATACTTTAAATTAATTTACAAACAACCAAGCAATAATGAGATTTAGGCACAAATATATTAAAGATTTTTTTTAAAATCGCAAAAGGAACGAAAAGAAAAAGATTTAATTTAATGGAATTAGCACGAGGACAATAAGTATATCTGATTTGTGCAAGGAAATAAACAAGAATTTAGAACACAAATCTGATTTGGAGTAGGATGTGACAAACCTGAAATAGGAAAGGAGAGAATAAACCAATCCTAACTTGTGTTGGAAATCTTGATCGACTCGCCAATTTCTTGTTACAAACTGATTTTGTGGACTTTCCATACAAATTTTTAAAAAAAGTCGGTACCTTTCCTTGGCCCACTTACCTAGGAATTCAACTTCTTTTTTATGAACCTGACGATATTGAATTGCAAAACTTTTCTTTCCACTTTTTTTTTTATTGGATCAAGCTTTTCCTTCCTTCTTTATATATATATATGAGCTTTCCTCCTTTTTTGGAACAAGCTTTTCTTTAAATGATCCTCTTTTTTTTTTTTAAATGAACGAACTGATCTTTTTTTTTTTTTTTTTTGTATTACAAGATCAAACTAGAAACACAAAATTGAGAATCCAACTTAAATGGAAGATTGATGAAATAACAAGAACCAAACTTGAAGATCCTCCAAACCTTGGTATGATTTCGAAGTCTTTGCCTGTTGAATTTGATTTGATTCCAATACAAGTGATATTTTTTTTTTTGTTTCAACCTCCAAAAAGTGAAAATTAAGATGAGCAAAGAAAAAAAATGGATTACAAAATAGGAGTGACATAAAGATGAAAAGAACACAGACAAACACAAAATTTTTTTAACTTTAAATGAAAACAAACAAAAATAAATAATAAATAAATGATTAGCCTCAAAATCAAGAAAACGCTATAGAACACAAAAATAAAGGGATTAGATATTTAGATACACAAACCTGACCTAGAGTCAAAGTTTTGATACCAAATTGACGCGAACCCCAAGCGACATGCCTTGAAACCTAATAACTTTATGCTTGGAAGCAACTCCCTCAAAAAGCCAGATCAAGTTCGAACAAGGAAAAAACTTCATCCCAAAGACGAACCTGTGCCAGAGGACCTTGTTATGTTGTGAACGAATCAAAGTAATTAGCTATGATTGTTTGAAACGATTCTTTGCAAGAATTAATCTCACAAGCACAAAACTTTTGTAAGAAAAAATCAACTGCCCTTTTGATAAGTGAGATATAATATATATATAGTCCACTAGGGTTAAATCCCAAACAAAATAGGGAAACAAATAAAGTTAAACTCCTAAATAAAAATAAATATAAATAGAGAAACTTGAATTAACTCCCCAAATAGTCACAAATTTAAATAAAGAAACTCAAGCCATTTAATCTCAAAATCTGACCCAAATCCTTGCAATCTTCAATAGTAAAAATATTCCAAATCCTTGCAATTTTCAATAGTGGAATTGCAATTTTCAATAGTGGAAATACTATTCCACAATATTTGGTTCAAATCCTTGCCATCTTCAATAGTGAAAATATTATTCCACAATTCTTGCATTGCACCTTGAATGACCCTCTTAAATTTTTGTGTCTTTGCCCTTACAATTGGTCCTTAAGGCATTGCTAATGGATCTTTGCTCTTGGCTACTTAATTTGAATCAATTGATTAGTGCATGAAACACAAATCTATGTATAGTTCTAAGAGTTATTCTTCTTCTGCCTTTTGTTAAAAAAAATTTTTACAAAAGAAAAATCTCCAAAGTCAATTTTTTTTAGAGCCACAGTTTCTTATCTAATATGAAATTTTAATTTGAACTTGTTTAAAAACTCAACATGATCCCAAACAAATATGAAAATGTTTAAAGTTGTAATGCTTTAAAAATTTTCTAGTCAAAAGTAATCTTAATTTGATATGTGTGTCAACTCAAATTAATCTAATTTAAATTAATAAAATTTAAATAATATTTTTATTTAAAAATATAAAAATTATGAATGACTTATTTGATAGAATTTATATGTTGAAAACAATCTAAATTTTTTTATATATCTTAATCCGGTGACTAAAAATAATCTTCTCATAATTTAAAATAATTAGAGATGACAATTTTGATCTAATCGAAAATGTGATCTGGGTTCAGATAAATTTGAAAGAATCTAAATGACCTAAAAATTTTGAGATAGGATCCAGATTAGATCAAAATTGATTTGAATAGATCAATTTGTGACCTGACTCAATTGAATAATTGATAATATAGAAAATTTATTTCTAAATATAAATAAGATAGAATAATTAAAGTAAATAAATTATTTTTAAAATGATTAGATTATTTAATTAAATTCAACTTCAATTTTATTTTTATTTTTATTTTTATTTTTATTTAAAATATAGTGATATTTTATATTTTAATAAATTTGCTTTTAATTTTACCATTTCTAATATAGTGATATTTTATATTTTAATAAATTTCCTTTTAATTTTACCATATAAGTTATTTAGTAAAAATAAAAGTTATTTATTATAACAAAATAATTATAATTTTAAATGATTTATTGTGATAATATTATTTTTATATGTAATTTGGTGGACACTAGAAATTTGATGTCAAGATATTGTGACAAAATATTATGAGAAAAAAAGTTTATATCATAACTTATTTTGTATACTCATTTATTGTGACAAAATTTTTGAGTAAAAAATTTTATCATAATTTTTTAAATGATTCAATATATAAGAGCAATCTATCACAAGCATACTTATTTTTGATAATTTGTGATAAATTTATTTTTGTCACTATAAAATTACTTATTAAAATGAAATTAATTTTATTGCACAAATTTTTATTATAATATCTAACATTTCTTGTAAGCTATCATTGGATACTGTATGTTTATAAATTAATTTAAATTATAACATATAACTTGAATGCAATTCTATTAGATACTACATGAACTTAGTTCAATTGTTTGTCATAGTCGTTTGCTTAAAAAATAAATTATATTTAATTTATTAATATTTAAATAAAATAAAAAATTTTAATCAAGTTATGTTTACGTAAAATCTATATGATTAAAAATATTTTTTTAAAAAAATATTGTTTTTTTTTTAATAAATTATGAAAAATATTGTATAAATAATAAAAATTCAAATGTACATTTAAAAATTGAATAATAAGATCATTTTTAAAAATAAACCTGAACTTAATTCGAAATCATTTTTATACACAAACTCGATGGATAATCTGAGCATATTTTAAACTCGAGCTACTCGAATCATCTGACCCAAAACATCTTAGTATGAAAACAATCCAATAAAAAATGATTTAACTTAATTCATTTGCCACCTCTAAAAATAATTCTATCTTGATCTAAAAAGAAGGGTAATCTAAAAGCAATTCAATTTAAACCTAACTTTATTCAAAACTCACTCTGTCGAAGAACTTCAGACACATTTCGGATTGAGACACAATTGCATAAAATACTAAATGCATGTTCTGTGGTGCGCAGCCGTTAAAGAATACGATCAATTAATGCCATGATTAAAAAAAAGAGAGCTTGACCATCTCTCTTGCCATTAAAGATAATTCCATTGCAGGAGACTTTTGTAACTTGGCCATATTGTGTCTATTTTAGTTGACACATTTATCTATATATTTTTCTCTTAAATTCCTTGTTAAGAGTAAAAAAATCTCATGTCGAAAATATACATAAAATACATAGGATATATAATGATTTTAACTTAATTATTTAATCAGTTATTTTCATAATTTTTTTAATAATGATTGATTCAAATTCATTAAACTAATTCATTCATTTAATTACATAATTGATCAGTTCTACTTTTTTTTAACGATAATTGACTCAAACTCATTAAATCCACTCATCTATGAGTTTAACATTTATTCAATTTATTTCACTTATACGCTTTCGATTAATAAATTTCTAATATTACTTTAAGTTAGAGGTGGTAAATAAGTCAAGTCATTTCGAATTGAGTCGTTTTGGGTCAGGTCATTTTTCGAGTCAAGATGATTCAAGTCAGGCTTACTCTTAAAATTGATATTTCGAGTCAGGTCGAGTCAATTGTTATTTAATTTTAAAATATGTATTTAAATTTTTTTAATCATTTATGCAATATTTTCTTATAATTTATTAAGAAAAATAATAATTTTCTCTTAAAAATTATTTTGAGTCAAATTTTATATAAAAAACTTAATTAAAAAATTTATTTTTATTTAAATGTTTAATAAATTAAATATAATTTATTTTTAAAGCAAATTATAATATATAATAAAAACAAACAATTGAACTAAGTCCATGTAAAATTATATCCAATTCATATATCAAAATTTAAACTAATTTACAAACAAACATAAATGTTTAATGATGATAAATCACTAATTATAAAAAATTTTATGTATTATAATAAAAATTTCTATGAAAAATTAATTTTATCTTAATATGTGAGTTTATCATGGTAAAAATAAAATTTATTACAATTATTATAAAAATAAATAAATTTGTGGTAAATTTCTTTTATGTATTAAATCATTTAAAACTATGATAAAAATTTAGTTTAATGACTTAAAAAATTTAAACATTTATATGATTTTCAATTGTATATAATGTTTCAAATTAAGTCAATTACACTCTAATTTGATGAATCGATTTTAATTACACCTCCAGTCAAAATTAAAATTTAATAAAATATATATTTAGACTCAATTGACCCTTATACTTTTTAAATTAGTTTAATCAGACCTAAAATTAAATTTAGAGTTTAATTAATATGATATATTCATTTTTATTCAATTTTATTTTATTTTTACTTAATTAAATTTATTATGTACTTTTGTATGATAAATTATAATTTTATATTTAAATTTTAAAATTAAAATTTATAATTCATAACATCTCTCAATCTCTCATTTTTTTTTAAGAAAATTCTCTCAATCTTCTTAAAAATTTAATTTTATATTGTTTTTAAAACTATTTACAATACAATTTCTAAAAAATATTTAAAAAATCAATTACATGAGATTAATTAAGATGATATTTTATTTTTATTCAATTTATCTCATTTTTGTTTATTAAATTTACTACATACTTTGTATGATGAATTTTTCTAATTTTAAATTTATATTTAAAATAAAAAATAAAAAATAAAAAACTTCAATTTATAATTCATAAAATCTTTTAATCTCTCTTTTAAAAAAATTTCTCTAAGTTTTTCCTTAAAATATAAACAATTTAAAATAAATATTTTAAAAATATTTAAAAACTAATTACATGAGCTCAATTAAGGCAATACTTTTATTTTGTTTTCAATTTAATCATTTTTTATTTAATTAAACTTGTTATTTATAGTTTTACATAAAGAAGTTTAATTTTATATTTAAATCTAAAAAATTTTAAAAGGTAAATTTTATAATTTATAAAATCTCTCAATATCTCATGTATAATTTTTTTTTTCTCTCAATCTCTTCTTAAAAAATTAATTTTTTATATTTTAAATAGTAAATTATTTAAATCATTTAAAATAAAAACTTTAAGAATTATTTAAAAACTAATTACAGGAGCTTACTTAAAATGATACTTTTATTTTGTATTCAATTTACTCTCATTTTTATTTAATTAAATTTATTTTATACTTTTATATGACAATTTTGTATTTAAATTCAAAATTTTAAAAAAAATTTTGAAATTTTAATTTATAAATTAAAATTTCAAAATTTTTTTATAATTTATAATTTATAAATCTATCAATCACTCATTTAAAAAAATTTCTTTCATTTAAAATTTTTTGTCAATCTCTCATTAAAAATTAATTTATACATTTTAAATAATAAATTATTTAAAATAAAACTTTTATGAAACATTTAAAAAATCAATTGCATGATATGAACCTGATCATTTTCAAAAAAATTATCTTTGAAATAAAATTTAAGGATTTTATTAGTTTATTATTTAAATATATAAAATAAAATTTTATAATTAAGGACATGAAATTAATGTAAAATTAATTATTTATCAACTAAAATAAAAATAAAATTTTAATATTTTTGTGAACAATTATTTAAATTGAGTAAAAATAAAAAATATTTTTTAGTAAAATTTAAACTAAAATTTGAGTTTAATTGAACTAATTAAAAAAAATAAGGGTGAATTGAGTCTAAATATATACTTTACAAAATATTTATTTTTACTTGGGGTACAATTAAAAAACTAATTCATCAAATTAGTGTGTAATTGACTCGATTAGAAACTTTAGATACAATTGAAAATTTATGAAAAGGTTTAAGTATTTTGAGTCATTGAGCTCAAAATTTTAATTCAAAAATTTTTATTATAACAATGAGCATTCAAGATAAATTATGATATAAACTCTTTTATCATATTATCATGATATATTGGTGTCAAATTTTTATTGCCCATCAAGTTAGAAATAAGAAATAATATTCTCATGATAATATTTTGTAATTATGTAAATAATTTTATAAAAATGATAAGATTATTTTATCATAATAAATAACTTTTATTCTTACTAAATAACTTGTTATTATAAATAAGAAATTGTAATTTAGACACATAAAAAGACACAGTAAAATTAATAAATTTATTAAAATATATGAAATATTAACATGTTTAAAAAATAAAATAAAAAATTAAAATGAATTTGAATTTAATTATATATATATATATATATATATATATATATATATATATTAATAAAATGTATTTTTTTTATTGTCACTAGTTCAATTAGGTCGGGTCAAGAGTTGATCTATTTTAATCAATTTTAACCTAACTTATTGGGTTGACCCTTACTTGACCTGAACCTAAAATTTCCAAATAATTTATAATTTGTTTCGGATTAGGATCATATTCAAGTCACATTTTTTTGGGTAGATTCGAGTCGGGTAAAAATTGTCACCTCTACTTTTAGTCCAATGTAAGATGCAATATTCAAAATCTTATTTTTACGCTTTTCAATCATTTTTTTTTTAAAAAAGAAAAGACAAGAATTTGAAACTCTCATTCCATACATATGAAAATCAAATTTAAATATTGAATTATTGGACAGATGACTCATTGAGTTTTTTAATATATTTAAAAATGACAGTATTATGCATGTAATTTTTATTTTTTTAATTATTATTATTGTTAATTTTCTTTCTTATCTTCTTCAACGTGAAAACTTGTAGAAGAACTAACATATCATTTATGAACAATCAAAATCATTTGATGCCAAAAAAGAGATAATATCATGCATATATCAAGGCAAAATAAAGAATTTAAACATATGCATTTATAGTAGTCACTTTTTTAGAGTATAGTTGCTTAATATTTGAAAAATAAAATAATTAAGAAAATAAAATATCAGATGCCCGTAAATAGAGCTTTTACTCCGGTGTCAAATACTGAAAATTCGACATCAATATCGATATATGTATTACGTAAATATGTAGTAATATATTACAGTTATTTAATTTTACATTTTAAATTGAATATAGAATGCATAATATTAAACATAGTATAAAATATATTAAGATCTTAATTATAAAATTATAAAAATAAATTAATACAAAAAATAATTTTTTGAGGTATATTGTAAGTATCATTGTTACATTTTATATATCAAATTACATTTATTGATATTTGAAAGAATTAATGTATATAGATTAATTCAAACAACAAATAGATACAATTTACTTACGATATAATACATAAATGAATTGAATGTTTGTATTATTGATTGAGGAAAATCACAGTGAAAATCCTTTACAATTTACTTTGTTATAATGCATAAATAAATTGAATATTTGTATTACTAATTGAGGAAAATCACAGTGAAAATCCTTTATGTTCACAACCTAAGTTTTCTTGTCAAATGCAGAGAGTTTTTTTTTTCTTCTATTGTATGGTGCGCATATTTTTCTTTTTGTAGCAAAATTGTATGTGATCTTTAGTTCACATAAGAATTAACTTCCTTTAGTGAGAAATTTTATTTAGATTAAGTAACTATATTTGACAGTTTACTTAATTAAAATGAGTTGGGTTCTCAATATAGATGAGTCCTAATCTAAAATTTTAATAATATTTAAATAAATTAAATAATACTTAATATAATATCTAAGTTTGATTTACATTTTATAAAATTTTAAGTTATTACATAATTAATGATGATTATTATCCAGTATGAATGTCACATTATTGGTGTTCGATATTTTAATTTCATTCCATATGAAATCATTCAAATTCTTCCAAGTTCTGTAAGAAGACTGCGGGTTTAGTAAAAACGAGTAAAAGACTTTTTATTGAATTAATAAATTATTACAATTAATTGATAATTAGAATATTATGATTATATAAATTCTTATTATACTTACATATAACATTATTGATAATCAATCAAGTTAATATGGGCTAGACACAATTCATTTATAAAGGATAATTCAATCAGTAGGTTATTCATTTCTAAGTAGTCAAGAATTGTTAATCCTATGAGATTGATAATTCTTTCTAAATATGATGAACCGCCCAAATTTTAATACTCTTTTGTAACAAACTAATAGTAGGTATATACCGTTCTAGCTATTTACACTTTTCTTAAAATTACTTGCATTTTTCTTAAAATTACTTACACTTTTTAAGAGGGTGTAAATAGTTGAATCCTCAATGTAACCTATTTATATTCCTTTTAGAAGTTTCTTGCAAATAATTAGAATCTCTATAATCTCTCACATGTACTTTTATATACTTTGCTTTTCATAATATTTTTAGCTAATTTAAGTAACCGTGTGAGTACATCGAACTCATATTTTATCTTGCACGTTTTAGCTAGCAAAGTTAAAGTTATCAAAATTATGAATATTATTAAATAATAATATATTTTATCAACCAACTAGGGATAACCCCTATTATTTGACGAGGGACTTCTTAAAGCTAAAAACCGATTAGGATTGACTAATCTTGATAACGTTTTGATTTTGTAATGAGGATTGGAATTAGATTGAATTTTGATTTTTCAAAAATTAAAGGATCAAAACCAAAATCAAAATAGCAAATAATTGCTTGAATCGGATTAAAAAAAATCAGTCTAGTTGCAATTTCAATGAAAAAATCAAAATTTAAAAATTTAAATTATTATGTCAATTTAATCAAATTATAACTCAATTAAAAAAAAGAACTTCATAATCTGCTTGTCATAAATGCCAGGCTCCCGTGGATTGAAAAGAGGTCATATGAGGCAAGCCTCTGATACATTTCACATCTCAATTTTTAAATTGAATTTTGAAATACTATTTCTTATATATATATATATATATATATATATATATATATATATATATATATATATATATATATATATCAGTAAATAAAAATATATAAGGTATATATGATTGTTTTTTTTTTTAGTTATGTAAATATATATAA
>CATIWR010077597.1:0-32896 GCA_949677035.1 Omphalea diandra | reverse complement strand
GTGTCCCAAATATAACGGTGCAAGTGTCATTGTCATGCTTCTACAAATCGCATGACTAAATGATCATTTATCCAATGCATATGTTCATATGGGATTTCATATCATTTATGCAATGAATATGTTCATGTGATAATGCCAATGAATATGTTCATGTGTTAATGCCAATGAATGTGGATAGGGATGTTATAACCATACTCAAAGTTGACACAATCTCCCTAACCTCTGCTTATATAGTCACAATTTCTCCTTTGTAAAGAATCGTTAGGATCAAGCACTTACCACTATGCCAAAAGCCATAGCTTTTAGCAAAGGCGTAACTCTATTTCCTTATACTGGTGTAGCAGCCAACACCACATTTTGAATGCACACCAGTGACAAGATGCAAGACTTGGCCCTCTAGGCCTCCGCCTAACAATCCCTCCCCCCATCACCTACCAGCCACTTGCTGCAACAACATGCCTTCTAGGGATTCGAACCCATGACCTGCTCTAATGCCAATTGTTAGGATCAAGTGGTTACTACTACGCTAAAAGCCATAGCTATTAGCGAAAGAGCAACTCTATTTCCTTATACTTGCGTAGTAGCCAGCCCCATGTTTCGAATGTACACCAGCCGTAGGATGCTAGACTTGGCCTTCCTGTCCTCTGCCCAATAAGAATCTTAACTTTTTGGTAAAGAGTAGATTGCACACCCCTCAATGGGTGATACCATGGTCTCCCTAACAAAAGTGACAAGTTGATCGAAATGTCCAACACTATAAATTCCACTATCGCTTCTACTATGCCTATCTTTACCATGGTTTTGAAAACACCTACAGCCAGCCTCCTGCTGTCATCATAAGCTTGAATAACACTATTAGAAGTGTTTAAATCTTTCTCAAGTAATCCACACTTGTTGTAATTTTAAGGGCAAATGTTAATTTTAAACCCATCATCAACCATCATACATAGCGTGTGCCTACCCTTTACCTTGACTCAGATGAACTAGGCTAGATTGTGATCCCTCTCTTCTGATTGTAAATCAATATATAAGAAAGTGATTTTACCCCTATGAGTCATTAATGCAATAACATCCTTCAGAGTGGCTTCATTTGAGAAAATCAGACTTGATAGATCCTCCACCATAGCCTTCTTATGTTCTTGAGAGTTGATAAATAACTACTACACACTAATCTGGCTAGCATCATCTTTAGTTATTTCACAATAGGATTACCGTCCTCTTTTTCCTTCGTGATGAGTTCATACACCCTTTTTTCAACCCTTGGTTCCTTAGTGACTTCTCTGTCTAGATAGTATTTCCCACTACGTGTCATATGGTTCACTTGCTCAACTTCTTTTTCTTCATTACTCACCTCCCATAACTGGACCATTCTTCTTCTTCACATCTATTTTGTCTCTTCATTTGAGCTTTCCCATGTATTGATAGTGTAAACAACTATAACCTCTTTTATAACTTGCTTGATAGTGGTAATAACAACTTCCTCAATAATCCTAGAATCTATCGTGAAAGTCCCTTAGTTTGGGGGAGGAACATTACGATAGTTTGGAAGAGGGTTCCCTCAGATGCTAAGCCTTCCAAAATTTAGTGGAATAATCATCTTATTATATATGAGATCCCAAATCTCGTGTCTTAGCATATAACAATCATCAGTGTTATGACCTGCTCCTTAATGAAAAGCACAGCAAGCGTTGACATCATATCCCCTAGGCAGTGGGTTAGGAGGTGGTCTCAGTACTAGAGGCTTTCAACACTCCCTTCTTCTGCTATCTCTTAAATGCCTTAGAGAGAGACATCTCTACATTAGTAAACTATCTCTATGCTCTTATTGCATTTATTTTACCTATCTTATTTCCTTTATATTTAGGCTAAGACCGGACACTTCTTCTCCCCATACTATCTTATTGACTCGAATTCTAATTTTTCAGCTTGCAAACTTGCTTCTCAAAGGTCTTCAAAGTTTTTAATCAACATTCCCTAGATTTTGGTGTCAACACTAGGCAGGGCCCCTTTAATAGTCATCCTAACTTACTCTCTCTCCATAGGCCTCGTGGTTACCTCTGAGGCCGTCTTCTTCCGCCTTATGATATAATCATCAAAGCTTTCACATGTTTTATGCTTCAAAGATTCCAAGCCTTGCAATATGATCTCTAAATTTGAATTATAAGCATAGTGCCTTTCAAAAGCTTTCGTTAACTCTTTCCACTCCTTTCTAACAATCTTTGACTGATTGAAATACCATATCTTTGCAAACCTTTCCAATAAGAACTCGAAAAGCTCTAACATAGTATCTGTAAGAACCCTAAACATTTTCATAACTAGTATATATGAACAAACATGGTTTTTAGCATTCTGGATCTTTGTGAACTTGGGAAGCCAAGGCATACGAAAGTTAGTTGGTAACTTATTAGGTTTGTGGGCTAATAATTCCTTAATGTCTGTTCCCCTTTCTAGACCCTTAGCACCTAAGGTCTTTTGTATTTTCTCTAACTGCTTGGCAAACTCATCAAACTAAGTTCTCTTATTCTCACTTTCCATAGTTTTGTCTAGAATGGCAGCTATACTTCCCACTTCCTTGGCAAGCTTGCTTTCTTGGTATTCTTTCATATGAACAAATCATCATCAATTACCACAGGTTGGGGCACTTTCATTGGTGCTTTCCTTTTGTCAATTTTATTAGCAGAGTCTCCCTCTTCTTTAGAATCTCATTGATGTGCTTATTTACCTCCTCAGTAATCCTTTTTTCCATTTATTATTGAAGTTGACCATCATCTTGTCTAAATAGTACTTAAAACAAATATGTACAAATAAGGAAAATGATCCCTTTAGGGAGAGAGGGATGTACACAGAAAGTATTTACATAGCGGAAAAGGGGAAATGCATAATATTTACATGTGGGGGATAATTATATCAAGGGGGATGGGGTTGCATTTATGCTTTCATTAGGGGTTGTTAACCATGTTCTTCAATGACTTTCACTCTTCTTGTAAGAAATGCAAACAAGTGGGATACCCTATTCCAAGGTATTATTGGCTCCTACATGCGTCTGATGGTTGAAAGGGTTGTTATAGTTGATGGCTCCTATAAGCTTAAGGGGTGGTTGTTGCAATCCCCAATTCGATATACCTAAATGTAGAGTTTGGTGGTTTTAATCATTGAGCTTATATTTAAAGGTCCAAAATATGGGGCTTATAATAAGATGCTTAAAAAGATGCCTCAAAGAAAAGGCAAGAACAAATTTGAACAGTTGGAATGTTATGAGAATAGGAAGTTTAGTCATATGAAGATCAATTATTCCAAGGTCTAAGCTAAAAAGAAGGAAACAAAGAAAAAGAAAGCATATAAAGCCATTTGGGATAATTCAAACTCCTTTGATTCAAGCCAATTGAAGAATGAACTAGAGAGAACAAGGAAAGAAAGATCAAATCTAGATTTCATCGCAATTAAGGGAAGCTCTCTAAATGAGGCATAACTAAAATACTTTAGATAATGACTTAGATGATGATCATGATATAGATCTTATAAACATGTCTATTATTAAAAACCTTATGGAAGCCCTCAAATCCACCAATAATGATTTGGATAAGAGTTTTGAAAGAAAAAAAAGTTTGAAAGTAGAATTGTGGAATTAAAAATGAATTTGAAATGTTTGAAAATGGAAAGTGAGGCTTTGATTAATTAGAAGAAAGTTCATAAAATTGCATCTTTTCAAAATGAGAGTCTTAGAAAGGAGGTTTCAAATTTGAAAAACTTTTTTTTACCTTTTTTACTAAAGGAAAAGGAAAATTTGATTAAATTTTAGGCTCCCAAAAGACTTCAAAATAAAAATAAAAAAAAAACATAGCTTAGGCTTTAATTATTCAAAATCCTCTACCTTTAAAATAATGGTTTTGAAAGCCTTTTTAAAGGCTAAAGCTCCATCTCCCTCATCATCTAGGACATATGTGAATAATCTTAAATGTTTGTATACACATACTCAAAGGCCTAAAACAAATCATGCTCATATTTATAGGTCTCAAAGACCAAGACCAAGTAGAAATGCATAAATAATTCCTATGTCTCAAACCTTAAGGAAGTCATCATATGACTACTCTGCTCAAGGACTTAGGAAGGCATTATTTTAGCAATGCTTTTATTATGGAAATTTCAGTTGTAAGGCATATTTGAATGATGAAAATATGTTTATTTCTAACTCCTATAGAACCAAAACCAAATGAATATCAAAGAAACTTTTGATTCACAAGTTAAGAGCTCATTCACCAAGCATTCAAAATGAGGAAAACCTAAGGTGAATGGAGATTATTGATTTTGAAGGAATACAAAAACCTCAAGAACAATAATTGGTATCTAGTCAAACTAAAAATTGTAAAGTATTTCCTATAACCCCATAATTAATCTCAATTAGTTTTATATACACATTTATTAAAAAGGAGTTGTATAGTCATGCTTCATCATAAAATCCATCTTTTCCATGCATCTTATATTTTATGACCCTAAAATTTGGAGAAATTTGTTTGAGTGAGAGATATCTAGATTTCATTTTTATATGTACTTTTAGATATTTTTTTTTCTTGTTTTGAACTTCTTTTGTCATGATAACAAAAAAAGGGGAACTTTTTAATGTTATAAATTGCCTTCTAAAATTTATTAAGCATTTTGGTTTATCCATCATTCAAAAAGAAGAGATTGTTATCCCCAATGTTGCATTAGGTTATTAAGACACTTGTTTCTCAATCTTTAAAGTGAGTGATATTAATAAATGTTTTGAATGATTTCAAAATCAAAAGAAGTTCTAGCATTTTAGGATGAAGTGTTTATGCTTATAGTATTTGCCAATATTTGCATAAGGGTATTGTTGACGCCAAAAGATGAAAGCAAAGGCATACCTCAGAGATAATGCCTTGGAAAATATGCTAAGGTCATAAGAGGAAGGATGTTTTATCCTTTAAATGATTTTAAATCTGAAGGCAAAGCCTTTATAGAGGATGATACACCTACCAAAAAGCATAGAGACATTTGTTTGAACCCTTAATTGCTTTTAAAGGTGACGACAAAGCATCTCAAGAAAATAGTGCTTAACCATACTAAAGGCATTTAGTGTAAAGGCAAAAAAAAAAGAGGACTAAAGACTTTAATGATCATGGATGAAAATAAAGAGCATTAATAGTGAAAAATGAGCCTAGAAAAATTCTTCAAAAAGTTTCTTAACTCGTTTGGCTAATTTAATGGTGGCTTAATGATTATGCAAATAAGAAATAATGATGGAAGTAATAAATGAACATTGAAGGACTCTAATAGCCATTGTAAAAAACTTGAGGAAGCACTTGAACTAGTCTATTCAATTTTGGACATTATTAATGACTTGGAAAAATTCTGATGAGCATTAATAAAAGTATTAAATGACAATTGTTAATAACCAATGAACATTTGAAAGGGGTGTTAGAATCTTAACGATGGTAGAAATTGGTTTTAGCTACCGTTGATAAGCTAAATAGCTAAATTTTATAATGTTGATAAAACTTCTCTACTTGTGTCTACCAACTAGTTTTTGAAGATTTCACATATAAAGACTTTCATTTAAAATCTAATATAAGAGATAGAAAAAGTAAAATTTTAAAAATCCTTACATTTGTGTGCAAACTAGTTTTTTTGTTATTGCTTTGTATTTTTAGGTAGCAGAAGTTTCATGTGATTAATAACTAACCTTGAGTTTGTGAGAGTAGATCTCCTAAGCACTAAATTGTATTTACTGCCTATCATAAAAGGCTTCAACACTTACAAAAGGTTCAATCTTTTATAAAGTGAAATAGATTGGTTTCGTACCTAAAAAATACTAAAAGGTAGGTTTTGGCTCTCATAAACCTTTAAAAAATAGTGTACAAAAGTTTATACTTAACTTGTAAATAGATAGGTTATAGATGATCCATAAAAAGATAGTTAAAGGCCTAAGTATGAGCTAGGGAATGGAAGTAGGCATTATTGGCTAAACCACTATAAATCTTTTATATTGAATTTTCTCTTCACCTTTCACTTTTTTAATTTTCAAAAGAAACTAATTCACCCATTTATTAGGTTGCCATCCTTTCTAAGTTCAAAAAGATATATAATCTCATAAACCCTAGAAATTGATACTGATCACCTAAAAAAAACTAAATGTTAGTATCCTAAGAACTAAGTCATCTCTGTGCTTTTTTCCTTTAGCTGAGTAAATAAGTTCTAACAAATTTGGTGATTTTTTGCAGATATATGTGCAAGAGAAGAGATAGTGAACTCTAATTTTACAAGTATAGTGGATGGTTTTTTAAGGCTTTCTTTTTTTTTTTTTTTTGTTTGAGAATGTTATGGTTTTATGCTTGTATGAAAATAATGATGTGTTATTCTATATGTTCAATTTAATGTATTCTAGCTTGTTTTGTTTGAGTGATATTTGTGTTGATAGTAACATATATCATATTTGAGGATGTTTTAGTATGTTTGAGACTTATTTCTTATGAATTTGTTCCTTTTTGAATATGTTTAATATCATATTTTGATTTTTAGCACTATTGATAACCCAATGTTGACCTGTAAGCCACTTTTTGAACATCACTCTAATAGATAAAGCTTTACCAAAAAGGATATTCTTGTTAATAAAGGAGATGTTTTATTTTAAGGGGCATTACATAAGTTGAAGATTTCATAATTAATTGATATTAAAAGATGAAAAAAGGTTGATGATTGTAAATGAGTTCATTTACTGAAATGTCTAATATACTTTCTAGTGTGCTCATTTTTCAATATTGATTCTTTGCTTTTGATATTTAAGCTATCATGAGCATCTTTTTTGCTAATTTAGAATGTCCATTTTGTTTTAATAAGTACGATTAAGATTATGATAATCAACTTGATAAAAGTCTTGAAAATAGATAATGAGAGAAAAAAAAAAATGAAAAGACAACATTTCACATAGAATGAATGATACCTCAAGACAACTATGCCAAAATATACCCTTCTTGAAATTTCACTAGGTTATAACCATAATCTATTAAAAAACACCCTTGTTAAAGCTTTATTAGGCTTTAAATAAGATTTTTCAAAGAATATATTTTCTAAAACTTCAATAGGTCATAGGAAAAATCCACATAAGATACCTTCTTTTAACCACCCTTTAAGAATTGAAAAAATAGGAAAATTTTGAGTTTAACCGTTCCTCTAACTCAAATATCTTGTCTTTAATCAAAATACTCCTTTTAAAACATGAACTAACCAAGCTATCTACAGTTAAGATTTTCAAATGTTGGATTTTAAAAGGAGAAAAAAAAAGATGGAGAAGAAAAGAAAGGAAGAAAAAAATAGAAAAAACATGAAAAAAAAGAAAGAAAAAATGAAAAAAGAAAGAAAAAAAAAGAATAAAAGGAAAAAAAAAAAAGAGAGATTAAGAGGAAAAAAGTAGAAAATAAAGAAAATAGAGAAAAAGAAGGTAAAGTAGGGAAAAATAAGGTAAAGTAGAGAGATTTAGAAAAATCTAACATATATGCATGACACTTGAATAAGGATAATGATCAAATTTGTTCTTTAGCAAACATATTAGGAATTTTGTGTACCAAAGTACCTAGATCGGGATATTTGTAATAAGTAGTTTTCTTTAATAAGAATTGTAAAAACCTTATACCCAAGCACCAAACACTTAAGCTACTAATTTTTTGGGGATAACCATAAGATTCTTTATTATAAACAACTCAATTAAGGGCATTTAGGATATTTGTTTTTTGGAGGAAACTATACGAACTTTGTGAGCACCTCGTTGGTTTCATGTGAATTAGTGGAGCCTTACTTATGACTCTACTTTTTTATCGAGGGATAGAGAGGATGAGAGTCATACATTGGTACAACCCCATGGCGCATAATTTGGATCATTAAGGGATCCTTGAGGCCTTATGCAAAATTAAAAGCACATGTATCCAAGTGGTGGTCATTAGGGGACCAAGGTGGGATTTATACATTGGTATTATCCCTTAAGAGTGTTGAGTTGCCACCTGATTTTGGTTAAGACAAGAGTTCGAGAAAGACAAAATTTAAACCTAAGCTAAGTCATTTAGAAGGCCCATTTCATCTCCACCCTATTAGAGATCAGCTTTTAAAAATTGGGTATGACTTGAGGAAAAAGTTAGGCACCCCCAAATCACTTAGATATTGGGATCTGACCTTTGGGCATCTTTAGTTCACTTTTAACATTTTAATTGAGTTATTAATTAGTCCAATTTATTGGCCTTAAACATATATCTAACCACAATCCATTTAAAACAACTCAAGTCATCAACTCAAAGGGGCAGACAATTATGCATTATGGTAAAGAGGGATCATGCACTTCATCATTCATACATTTAAGCATAATCATTCATAATCATATAGGATAGTAATCAAGACCAAGTTCATGGATTAACTTAAGAGAAAACACCTACACCTAAGGAAACAGAACAGGTTAGTAACCAAAAGATGGAAGTAAGAGACATAACAAGTGACAAAACAAAACAAAGAACAACATTACCATATCTCTACGGTCAATGTGCCTAAATATACATCTAAAGTCAATGGTAATTTATATCATCATCATAAATCAAAATGCAAAACATAATCAAAATGCATGAATCATGAGCAATAAAAGGAGATAAACATATAATGCAAAACATTTAAAGGATATTGAAATGGCCTAAGGCAAAACTCGTCATAAGAGGGATGGATCCTAGGATTGATGAATCCTCACTCTATGTAGCTCTAAAAGAACATGACATCCATATATACCACTAAGCATGTAGGGTTAGCATATAACACAAGAATGAAGAAGATTGAAAGGGTAAAACACTAATCACATGTTTTTAACACAAACGTAATGATAAAAGGGACTTTCATGGTCATTAAAACCTTAAGTTCCTCACTTTCGCACTATAAAAAAAGGGTCAAAATAGAACCTTAACATTACACTTATTCACAAATAAAGGAACATGAAACATTATAAAAAAAAAAAGGGTTACAAAATCATTTTGAAATCATTCCCAAAATTTCACTTTTGACATGAATAGGGATCATAAGGTGTTTAACCTTCCCTTATTTTACACCTAGAGCATAATAACATCTCAAAAAGAGTTTGGAAAAATGATATCCAGGTGGGGGAAAGAAAACCCTTTTCTACATAACTGATTATTATGCAAACTGGGCTATACAACCCAATATGAGGGTTGTACATCTTAGGTCAAGGGTTGTATAACCTATAAGTAAGGTTGTACAACCCTTGTTTATAGGGTTTTAAAAATAAAGAAAGAAAGAGAAAGGGAAGAAGAAAGGGGAAATGAGGGGGGAGGAGGGGGTTCCTAGATGCCTTTGTGTGATTTAGTGCTCTCAGAGATTCACAAGTTTAGTACTTTCCTTCAAAATGCTTAGGGAATACAACAAAAAAAAATGAAGAGATTAAGTCTGGTTCTACCTTGGAGTGAATAGAGGTGAGTTAAGGCTTAGGGTTTTTGTGTTTGAGGGATGTTTGATAGTAGATTTTGGTAGAGTAATCTTAAGGTTGTCTAAGCCTTTTTCTCTCTTCAAAGGGGAGGGGTATTTATAGGTGTTAGGTGAGTGCATAATGCCAGAAATGGTTTTAGTTGCACTATGGATGCATCCAATCATAGAGAGGGAGATGAATTTCCTAGAATTAGGGCTTGCACATGGGTTGTACAATAAAAAATGAGTTGTACATCCATTTGTTAGGGCTGTACAACCTTTGGGTTTAGGGGGAGACAAGTTCTAGAAGTTTTTAAGGATTAGAGTTTTAAGGTAGCTATATAACCTTATGCATGGCATATAGCCTTGGTTTATGGGTTGTATAGCTTTGATTGATAGATAGTTCAACCCATTAACCTTGGCTGGTAGCTTTGGGTTTAGTCATAGCCTTTTTATTTTTGGCTTTTCCAAAGTTTGCTAAAGCTTTTTATCTATTCTTTTGGTAATTCCTTATGCATTCTAGGGAATTAATTTAGTGATTTTCATTATCGAACTCTATGTCTAAAAGTCTAAAATATGATGCTTATAGCTTGCCCCCTGCTTTATAAGGCTTAGAAAATAAATTTTAAAAAAAGGATTTTTTGAACAAGTCTCAACAAAAAAGCAAAGTAGAGAATGTAAAAATGAGTAAGGATACCCAAGGATACAAGTCTTTAGCAGCTCCTCGAGCAGGTACTAAAGTCATTCTAGCAACTTTCTAGCATGTGTCAGGTGTTTTAATATCTCTTTAGCAGCTCTCTATCATGTATTGAAGTGGTCCTAACAACTTTTTAGCAGGTACCACGAGCTTTGGCAACTCTTTAGCAGCTCCTCAAGCAGGTACTAAAGTTGTTATGACAACTTTCTAGTAGGTGCCAGGTGTTTTGATAGCTCTTCAACAACTCTCTGGCAGGTATTGAAGTGATCTTGACAACTTTTTAGTAGGTACCAAGTGCTCTTTAGTAGCTTTTTAGCAAGTACTGAAGTGGTCATGACTACTTTCTACTAAGTACTAAGTGTTTTGACAACTCTTCAACAACTCTTTAGTAGGTACTAAAGTGGTCTTGATAGCTTTCAAGTAGCTACTAGGTATTTTGGTATTGCATAATTGGCCTCTTATAGTCACTAATGCTCTAATACTTCTCTATGAGTGCTTTAGTCTTTCTAATTGATGGTTCTAGCTTAGGGATGCCCCTTGGGTGGCTCTTGCGTCATTCAAGTCCTTCTAGCTTTAGTAAAGCTGAATCCATAACTTTGTAGCCCTTTTGGCTATCTTGGAGGTCCGTTCTTGTCTCAAGGTAATGGGTTTGGGCTCTCGATGCTGCAAAAAGTGCTTTTTTTGGTTTTGGCCTTTTCTAAGAAAATGTAGTACTTTAGAATATTGCTGAGGTTTAAAGGAGGCATTTTGATGGTTTGACTTGAATGAGGAAACTCGGGGTGTTCTTAAGTGCTCTAAAAGCAATAAGGGTATTTTTATAATTTAGGAACTTTAGGGTTTTTTAAGAAGTTAAAGGCATTTTGGTAATTTTGTTATTTTAGGGTCATTTGGGAAGCTAAGGGTATTTTGGTAATTTTAGCATAATTGGGCTTAAGGGAAGGTTAAGGCATTTTGATAATTTTAGACTTAATTAGGCTCGAGGGAAGGCTAGGGGTGTTTTGGTAATTTTAGCATAATTGGGCTTAAGGGAAGGTTAAGGGCATTTTGATAATTTTAGACTTAATTAGGCTTGAAGGAAGGCTAGGGGTGTTTTGGTAATTTTAGACTTAATTGGCTTAAGCGAGGGATAGGGTATTTTCATAATTTAGGCTTAATTAGGTTAAGAGGAAGGCTAAGGGTATTTTGATAATTTATACTTAATTGTGCTAGAGAAAAGGCTAAGGTATTTTGCTGTTTTGGGGTTGTTTGGAAAGTTAATGGTATTTTCATAATTTAGGCTTAGTTGGGCTAGAAGCGCTAAGGGTATCGTAGGTTAAAAGAGGATTGGGGCTTATGGGTTAAAGAGGAAGTTGGGATTGCTAGGCCTAACTCAAGCCTTTCTAACCCAAAAAGGTTATACAACCTAAATATGGAAGTACATACTTAAGGTTTATACAAACTAGCTAAGGTTGTACAACCTTAGCCCACTATGTATACCCCTTTGAAAGTAACTTGTCTCATTTACGCTCTTCCTCTTCTCTCTTAAAGCGTTAAACTTAGTTTTTTTCAGGCTCCTACAACTTTTCGGGTGATTAGCATGGTTGAGTACCATGATGAAGCAATGTTTGACGTCGATAAGGAGTTTCCTGATGAAGACCTTGTGCCATTGGATTCCTTGGAGCAGTTACGATCCTTATCGGGGTTCGTATGGATGGGCCCATTTAGGGATGCAACTACAAAGATGGTTCCACCCAATTTTCCTCTAACTAGTGACACACAAACGGTTGACAACCTATACTGTCTCCTTGCAGGAGTTGTCTTGGGAGCAGTAGACATTATTTTTCCTTCTTTTTATTTCTTTTGTCTATCTCACCACTTTAGATTTTTGGTGCTATGCTGGAATTTTCCTATTTGTTTGCAAACATTAGGTCAGCTTATAAAATGTTTAGGGATAATTTCTAAGACATTCACCCTTTATTTTTAGTGAAATGTAGTTTTTATCTATCGAATTGGTATGTTACCTCGATTTGCATCCACTTTAGGCTTTTAATCTGTGACTTACACACAAAAAAATAAAAATAATTTATAGAGTAATTTAAGAGCAATTAGGGTACAAACTTGAGTAAATAACTCAATTTTTTGTGATTTTGCTAGTCTATGATGCTTTGTTAGTGGACACCAAATTTTTTTTAGGAAACTATCTTTATAATTTCTTAAAACACTGTAATTAATCCACAATGACTAAGACTTGTTGTTTCTTTGCCTTTGAATTTAGATCTCTTTGATCCTTTCATTCCATAACCTTGATAATTATGTAAAAAATATATACATATAGGTATTTTCCATTATTCATTCCCATTTTTATTTTTTTCCTCTTCTTTATAAGGGATTGTTGCCTTCTAGAAGGGAGGTATGGCTACGGGTCCTGTTGGAGAGTGGGGTGGGACATTAAATCCCCAAGTTGTGACCCGTCTAGAAGGTACATGGATTCGGCCTTCCTGCGGATGCTATAGGATGAGACATCGAAGGTCGACCAGATGATGAAACACGTATTACTAGAGAGGTAGATGGACATGACTCGCACCTTCCATTTATCCTTGACTAGTGAGTTGACGATCACTCCTAGAAACTTCACCTTCTTAACTGGGCTGTGATTTGTAAGTATTCCCTTACCCACAAATTCTAGAGTGCATGAGTTGGTGCTTCAGAGGGACTACTTACTTAGGATCTTTAGTTATGTTCCCCTACTCAAAGGAAGCAGGACTATGGCGAGGTTGAGCATATAATCTAGTATGCCTTGGGCCATCGATGATAGCTCCGATAAGGCAGTTGACTAGCATGTGCACTGATTCCTATTGTACACTTTATCGGGGATCTTGTTCTCGAGTGCCTCTAATGTGACTAAGCTCTGCTTGGTGTTAATAGCGGAAGATTTAGGCATGTTGCACCATTTTGATTAGGGATTGCAACACTGGCGTACCTCTGTGGATATCTCGAAAGGTGTTCTTAGGGCATATGGTACATGTGTGGTACCTGAAGAGTTCTCATTGTAAGTACCTTTCATTTTGTGCTTAGGTTTTGTTTGATTGCTTTGAGACTTATGCTATTTTTGTTGGCAGGCATGGGATGTTGAGCTAGGCCTGCTAAAGGGGCTGGACCTCGATGATGATGTATATGGCTACTACCTTCATTTTGCGAGGTGGAGTGTCGTGTCATACGTAGTGTCCTCCATCATTGCCAAAGCGCTTTATTAAATAAAATTGTACAAGTTATAATTATTTGTCTCTTATTACTTAATCTTATATTCATAACATTTTTCCATCTTTTTTTTTTTGTAGCTATGCCTTGACTAGCGGGGCTCCATAGAGATGTGGTCACTAAAGGTGGCGAAGGCAGAGGCAATCTCCTATGGTTGTCATCTAATGGTGGGGCTCTTTATTCATGAGTGGTACCTAGGAGATCACATCTTCCACTAGCAAGAGCGCCTGGATGAGCAACTTGTCCTATATAACCTATCCATGAGCCTATTTTGGGTGAGGGATCTTAAGGGTGTGGATCTCATTGTAGCATTGTACCACGTGCCAGTGGAGTAATTATCTTCTACTAGTACTCCCTACAAGTTTTGGATGGTTAGAGCACTCATGAGGAGTCTCCCTCTGTCTGAGGTGGCTATTTAGGCATTCCCTTGATATGCGCCTAATCAAGGTTTGCAGCACAAGAGTGGAGGCATCAGTATGCAGACCATATAATGATTTGTTACTTCTGCTTTTGCATTTGGTGCTGCTATTGCTTGGGGTCTCAAATAGGCCAATAGATCAACTCCAAGAGGCATGAAGCCCATAATGATAAGTGAATTGGCTTTTATGTCAGACAATCTAATAGAGTCTTGCATGACTTCATTCACTGGGTCTATGATGTCACTGTGGATAACTTGATCTGCTTATGTGTTTGAACCAATCAAGACTAGCTATGTAAGTATTTTTCTTCTTTGCCTATTTGCGTTCTAACTATAGTGTGTGCTTTATTTTTTAGGATATCTCTCTTTTCCTTTTCGTAGATCCCTTGTGTGTAGGTAGAGGCTATGTTTGATTTAATCGCTAACTTAAAAAGGGTTGTGATGTAGCAAACACATTCCATGCAGGTTAGTAAGAAAGAATAAAAGTAATGGATGTATGCATGTTCATGTCTTATGTTTCGTGTGCTTTGTGTCCTATAGATGTGTAACCCTCGTGTTTCTTATAAGAGACATCCAACACCTAAATTGCGAGATTAAAGAAAAGAATGAGCCTCTGGCAGAGGCAGAGGTAGAGTTGAGGCCTTGGCCTAGATAGCCATAGAGCAGGGGAGTACATGGTGAAAGACGATGAGATGGAGGGTTTTAAGGTGACTCGTTTTAAAAATGGAGGCAACTGAGCTCTAGAGACCACCCCCTTTAGTTTTCTAGGATATTTTTTCCTCCTTTTCATTCCAGTATAGTACATTTAGTTGTTACTTTGTATAGTTGTACAGTTTATTAGGTGATATGAAAATCCTCATTTTTGGATGCTTGCTTAGGACTTTTTAGGGTAAATTAGGGCGACATTGTCTCCATTTTTGTTAAACATTGATACTTAAATGTAGACGTATAATTCCTTTAAACGTATGCCTCTTAATATGTATTATAATCTTTTTAGATATAGGCTTTGAAGAATAGCTATAAATGTCATTTTACGTCCATAATATAAAAGAAAAGTAGCTAAACTCTTTCTAGGAACTGAGGGCTACACAACCTTAGGTTGAAGTCTTTATAACTTAACTAGAGGGTTGTACAGACTTGGTCAGGGGTTGTACAGTCCTAATCAGAGACTGTGCAACCCTGTAAGCTTGGTGTTCTTCTATAAATACTCATTTTGCACTTATTCTTCCCATTTACTATCCTTAGCTCCCAAATAATGTCAAAAACTTTCTAAGTTTCATCCCAGATTTGGTATGATCTACCATGAGTGGGCCTTTCAGCTTTCTGTTACCTCTCCACTGTCTACCTCAACACTTACTTCTTATTGGCAACTTGTAATTTATGCGATTCCACCACCCATAACTTTCATTTTGGGGATATGGAGATTTATCCCCTATTAGAGGAATTTGGCACCATTCTTAACTACTGTGTTATAGCTACAAATAAGATTACCATTCCTCAATTAGATTACCCACATGTTTAGAAGATGGTGGAGTTGTTTGACATGCGATATGAGGAGGTACCCAAGTACACTTTGGGCAAGGAGAAGATCCTCATGACTCATTTATCACATTCTTCCCCTCTAGAGGCCATGCTTAGGTTGCTCAGTTTCGTATTGCAACAACCATTTTGATGGGCAAGTATTTACTAGAGAGAAAGGATGGATATATATATATATATATATTACTACAGAGAAAGGATGGGGATATATATATAGATTTTACTACACTTAATTAGGGAGGACCACTTATATCGATGATCGTAGGCGAGACCATCGTGGGATAAACAGAATGCCCCTTAGTGTTAATGATTCTTTTATAGAGAGCCTAATGTTGTTATAGGTAAGAGTTCTTTTTGAAGTTCTTCCCTTTTCTCTTTTTATTTTATTATTATATATTTTTTATTGCCCTAACTTTTTTTTGGACTGCCTTTGCAAGTTTTTAATCTAGGGAATTGCTTACTTTTACTTAGGCTGCTCTTTTAGGTTTTCAACCTAACAAACATATTTTATTTTTCTTTTCTCTCTTTTTTTTCCCCTTTAGATATGGCTGTAAGAGAGATTGGGCCTATTGGGTACCTCAACCATGGATGTTAGGCTTTACTATCAATAATATCATTCAAACCGTCATCTGTCAAGGTCGACTACTACCATGGCCGAGGGGAATAAGTGGATGTCTTGCATTACAGTCACTAACATCCATTGGAGTTATCTGTGTTAGAATTTATCACTTGTCACCCTAAGGACTTATGAGGATTGTGTCATCCTTTTTACCTTAGCTTTAGGCACATTTCATGATCCAGCCCATGTGCGTTGCACTCCTTAGTTTGAGGTACAATTCCTTCCTTTGTTTATAGAGGGTCCCCTATCCTAACACTTCCTAGATAAAGTTAAGGCTACATGGGCCATCTGCTACATATATGACTTTTATACCAGTCGAGAGTCTCAGGCTGACAATGATGCAAACTATATGGCATGGTTGTACGACCTTTAGAGCTATAGGCATCACATTAGCAAATAGTAGACTATGATCTTTCATGGAGATGACTGTTTTATATTTACTATTAGTTCAAAAGTATGTATCAGTAATTCACTTTAATTATGCAAATGTACTTCCATTTGATATTATGCTTAACATGAATCATTTACATTTCACACGTTACATGTTAATTAAGTGCATGATTTCTACTTTTAACGTTGGCATGTTGGATTATTCAATTGTCTTACTTAATGCCTCTGTCTTGCCAATCTTTATCTTTTGCATCGTCACCCAGTTATCTTGTCAATGGTACCCTATTAGTTGGTCGCACTTTTTTGACTTTTTGCTTGCATTTATTTTACTCATTTTTATGCTCTAACTTTTGCCTAAATTGTCCTTCTGGGTTTTCAACTTAGCGAGTGCTTTCTTTCTTTTTCCTATTTTTTCTTCATTATTTAGTTATGCCCTAATTTTTACTTAAGTCGACCTTTCGGGTTTTGATTTAGCGAGCCTTTTTTTTTTTTACTTTTCTCATACCTTACATTAAATACTTCTTCAACTGGTTTAAGTTCATTAGCTTAGTGAATTCATTCTCGTCTATATCTACTAGTTTCATCGTACCACCTATGTATATATGTTTAACCACATAGGGACCTTTCAAATTTGCCCTGAACTTTCCTCGGGGATCCTGAGTTTATGGTTGGACTGCCTTCAGCACTAGAGCACCAACCCTTATTGCACTTGACTTTCTTGTTAAATGCGTAGGCCATCCTAGCCTAATATAGTTGAATATGGTACAGGGCCTTCAATCTCTTCTCACCCAACAAACTAATTATTTAAGTCTACCCTTCATCCATTGGTACTTATGAATTTTAGACTTAATTAATAACTATAAGGACTTCACTTCCAACTTAATTGGTAGCACTGCCTCTATCCCATATACTAAAGAGTATAGTGTCATCTCGGTCGATGTCATTATTGTAGTTCAATAACCCCATAAGGCGAAAGGTAATTTCTCAGACCAGTCTTTATACGTCTCAACTATTATGCCAAGGATGTTTTTGATGTTCTTATTTGCTGCTTCTACTGCTTTATTAGCCTACGGTCTGTACGGTGATGACTTGTGATAGACCACCTTGTATTTTTTCAACATAACCTTGACATCTGCCTATAAATGGACACCATTATCTATAACAACATGGTGTGGCACACCGTAGCAACAAATAAGACTTTTCTCAATGAATCATGCCATCTGTTTTGCCTTCCACTTACCAAAGACTTTAGCCTCTATCTACTTCAAAAAGTATTCTACTACCACTACAACATATCTATGCCCCCTTGTAGAAGCTGGTTTGATTTCTTCAATCACATCAATCCCCCATGTTGTGAGGGGCCAAGCTGAGTTTAAATTATATAAGTTGGTTGGTGGCAGATGATCGAGACTACTATGAACTTGACATTCGTGATAGCTTCAAACCTTCTGAACACAGTCGTGTTCCATAGTTGTCCAGTCATATGCCAATCTCAAAATTTTCTTTGCCAATACTTTACCATTCATATGGGGACCATAAAACCCTTCATGTATCTCTTTCATGATCCTATTGGCCTCCTCTTTTGCTACGTATCGCAAATGAACTCCATCTAGCATTCTCTTGTATACTACCTCATAATAAACCATAAACTGCAAAGATAACCTTAAGATCACATCTTTATTCTTTTTCTTAGCCTTTTTGGGGGTATTCAACATTTTCCAAAAACCTTTGTATATCAAAATACTAAGGATGGTTCTCCACTGATACTTGCATCACCCTTTTACCCATATAGCAGAGCATCCTGGATTGAAGTGTGATTAACGATTTCATAGGCATCTCCTTTAACCCATCCTAAATAGAGATGAAGGTGGCTAAGGTGTTGGCCATTGCATTCTCTTCTCTTCGAAGATGATGGAATATGACTCTTTGAAAATTTTGCACCAACCCTTTTACATTCTCTAGATACAAGCCTAAATGTTCTTTTTTCAATTCCCACCCTTTCGTTACCTATAAAATGACCAACAATGAGTCCCCATACACATTTATTGTCTTAACACTTTTATTTTTTATAATCATATAGTAATTAAAATAATCAAACATAATTAGCAGCATTCATTTTTTGTCTGAAAATGTTTTTGCTCACTCATTTGTGATGGATAGATTTATTGATTCGCTACGTGGAGTGCAGAGTTGCTATTGAGAAATTTGCAAAAACTGTGAATAAGTAATAATGTTATTAACATAGAAAATTATTCCTATTCTATTAAAGATAGTATTAACAAAAATCCCCCCTGAATTAAAGATAGTATTAACAAAAATCCCCCATGACTAGCTCAAGTACTAAAATGTGTAGACTCCTCTTCGTGGGGCTTTCCCTCTTTATAGTTGGGGAATCAAACTATCTCTATTGTTGGTAAAAAAAAAAAACAAAAAAAAAAAAAGAAGATAACACTAATAAAATAAAATAATATTGGATTTAAAAAATTTCAAATATTTAAGTAAAAAAAATTATAAAGATAAAAAAGATTCTTGTAACATCTGTTTAATAAAACATTCTCCAATAGAGAAATGTATGAGATTATGAGTTTCACTCACTTTGAACTTCATTAACCAAAAAAGTTAAAAACTAATAATTGCTAAAATAAATATTCGAAGGAATTGCTAAAGAAATTGAGTTCATTGGGTAGCATGAATTAATGTCAACATCCGAGTTTTGATTCATTTTCTTGTCTTTTAGAGCTCATAAGTAGCGTCAGAAGCTCTGTTTTCCCTTACTTGTTTAGGTCTGTTCTCTTGTTCAGAAAGGAGAAAGTGTGGATGTTTTTCCCCCTCTTTCCTCTCTACACTGCCACCTTCAAGGCTCTTTCTCTCGCCAAACGTAACAACAAATTCATTTCCATTTCCTAACTCCCTTCTTTTCCATGTGTCATCTGTTAGAATTGAAGAAAATCCCCAGCCCATAACTCCAAGAGCTACCACCGCCAGAAGATCATCACACTCATCTTCAAACTCTCCCACCACCCAATCACCATCAACATCCTCACCAATACCAACTAACACTACTGCAACCAAGTCATCACCATCTTCAACCATGAAAATTCCTGCAGCAGTTGTTGCAATGAGACGAGTGGAGCCAACTCTACGTACTATATGATGTTCAATGCATTCGACAACATCATCAACAGCTTCATAGATCCTCCAATCCGGCCTTCGGTAGATCTAAATACGTACTCTCTGACAACTTTGCTCCCATTAATGAGCTTTCCCCTACTGAATGTGAGGTGATAGAGGGATCTCTTCCACCATGTCTTGATGGTGCATACATTCGAAATGCTCCAAACCCACAATACCTCCCTCGAGGGCCTTACCACCTATTTGATGGAGATGGAATGCTTCACTCCATTAGAATTTCTCAGGGCAAAACAACTCTCTGCAGCCGCTATGTCAAGACTTATAAATTCATGAAGGAGCGTGATGCTGGCGCTCCATTTCTTCCCAATGTATTCTCTGGATTCAACGGCCTCACTGCCTCTGCAGCACGTGGTGCTCTCTCAGCTGCTCGAATTCTTTCTGGTCAATTCAATCCTGCAAATGGAATCGGTTTAGCAAACACCAGCTTGGCTTTCTTTGGGAATCAACTTTATGCACTTGGTGAGTTTGACCTTCCTTATGCTGTGCGGTTGACATCGAATAGGGATATTGAGACAGTAGGTCGCCATGATTTTGATGGAAAGTTATTCTTTAGCATGACTGCTCATCCCAAAGTAGACCTTGAAACAGGTGAAGTCTTTGCCTTTCGATATGGTCCTACACCACCATTTTTAACATACTTTTGCTTCGATTCAAATGGAATTAAGCAATCAGATGTGCCTATATTTTCCATGGTCCGTCCATCTTTCCTTCACGACTTCGCAATCACCAAGAATTATGTTGTATTTGCTGACATACAGATTGGTATGAATCTTATGGAAATAATCGTTGGAGGAGGCTCTCCTGTGGGTTCGGACCTAGCAAAAATACCAAGGGTAGGAGTGATCCCTCGATATGCAAAAGACGAGTCTGACATGAGATGTTCGATGTGCCGGGACTCAATCTCATACACGCAATTAATGCATGGGACGAAGAAGATGTAACAGTAATGTTTGCACCAAACATATTATCAGTAGAACATACCCTTGAAAGAATGGATCTTATCTATGCGTTGGTAGAGAAAGTGAGAATAAACTTAAAAACAGGTATAGCAACAAGGCAGCCAGTTTCAACTAGAAATCTAGACTTTGCAGTGATAAATCCAACTTATATTGGGAAGCAAAACAGATTCATATACGCAACTATAGGTGATCCAATGCCAAAGATATCAGGCACGGTGAAGTTGGACGTCTCCAAAGAGGAGCGCCAGGAGTGCACAGTCGCTAGTAGGTTGTACGACCGAAGGGGTTACGGCAGCGAGTCATTTTTTGTGGCGAGGGAGCCTGAAAATCCAGAGGCAGAAGAGGATGATGGGTATTTGGTGTCATATGTTCATGATGAGATCAGTGGAGAGTTTAAGTTCTTGGTGACAGATGCTAAATCACCAAATCTTGATATTGTGGCTTCTATGAAGCTGCCGCGGCGAGTTCCTTACGGGTTCCATGGACCTTTTGTGAGAGAAAGTGACCTTAAAAAGCTGTAGCCATAATGTTCATTGGAAGTACAGTCACTGATACCAGGCTGTGACTCATGGAAAAGGTAATACACGAGTAATGATATATGTCTCTAATAGATAAAACATCTACTTACTAAAAAGGATAAATATTTATATAGCATTTGGAGCTATGTACATTATGTTTGATTTTTAATAGAAAATAATATATATATATATATATATATATATATATATATATATATATAGTAAAAAGAATCAAATGTACCATGAAATGTAATGACACGATTTAGAGTCACGGATTATATACCTATCAAAGTCCTATTTTGCTATTGGTTTTGGCTTAATCTGATATGTTTTTGTATGGCAATATCATATTTGGGAATGAAGTTATATGCTATGATGGTTGTTGCTTGTTTGTTATGCATGACATTAAGTGCTGCATATTGCGTCTTAAAACAGTTATTTCAATAAATTGATAAAATACATATTTAGCAAATTACATTAGCAGCCTTGGAATTTTTACTGAATTAGCTATTGAGTTTCTCTATTTGTATTGATCAGCATCAAGTTCACAAATTTTTTTTATTATTACTATTACAACTTTTTCAATGGTACAATCGAGAGTGAAATCACAAAACTATTAAAGTGCATAAGGAGCCAAAAATGCTAAATTGAATGGAATTCCTTTGACATTTTTGTACTACCCTGCTTGGATTTTTTGCTAAGTAAATAAAAAATCATTTTGAAATCCTTAATTCTTCTCGCAAATTCCTAATTTTTATTTATCTAAAATCATTTTCACAACCATTTAGAAGCATATGCTAATAGTCCTATTGGTGGACCTTGTGGTGTTGAGAAGAGATATTTTTTGTGATGTGGAACCTCATTATGTGCCTCGTGTTGTGCGAAGATTCTAAATATCAATGGTGGACCACGTTAGTCGAATAAAAAAAGGGTTAGTATTATATTCTAGGGCTTTTATGGTGGATCACCTTTATTATTTGCATGCCATATAATAGAAGATTGGTTGGTTGGTTTGTTCTAGTGCATGGATGTGGTATACTATTTGCAAAGATACTAGTGTTGCAGTTATCATTAAATTAATAATTTTAGTAAATAATTTATTATTGATATATATGTCGTCAAAATTTTTTTATTTGCATAGATATTTTGATTTTACTTGTGTTTGATTTTGATTTTGATTTTACGTAATAGTGACTGAAATATTTATATGGCCCATGTTTTTTGTGTTTATTACAACATACTTGAAACTTACATTGACCTTATATTTAATCATAGGGTAGATTTTGTTTAAGAGTTGAGAAGTGGAATTATTTATGTGGGTAGAAAAAAAAAAATCATTTCCTGGTATAATATTTTATATGAAAGAATTAGAGTACAAAAAGATTTGTGGATTTTTTTTAACAAATATTTGATTGATGGGGAGTTTAATAAGGTGAGTAGTGGTAAATAAATTAGTATCATATGTAGTCAGTTGAGAGGTGGGGATAATATTGAATTTTATGTTGATCACATAGGGGTTGAGATAGGTTCAAGGTTTGGCACTATATAATCCTATCTTTTTATGGAGGTTATTCATAAAAATAAAGTGGATAAAGTAGTTCTTGAAAAGAATAAATATGTCATAAGGTAGATAAAGTGGATAATATAGTGGAAGGGTTGAACACCTAGGTTTTTTGGTTGCGCTTAAATAAGTAAAATTTTACTTGCTACTCCTAATCTTTTATTGACCATTGGGGGAGTTAAAAGGATAAGAGTTATACTTTGGTACAATTCCATTTAATGGTGCACATTTGGATCATCAGGAGGCTTTGTGACAATTTGAAATCCTATTTAAAATCAAATGATTAACGAGGCAATGTGGGGTAATATTTTAGTACCTCCATTCAAACTTGACTGGAGTTTAGTCGAAATAAAATTTTATGTGAGATAGGTTTTGACCCTAATATGTCAATTTAAAAGGCCCAACCCATCTTCACTCTATCAAAGATTGAGTTTGAGAGTTGGGTATAATGTGAGAAAGAGGTTAGGCATCCCCAAACTACTTGAATTTTAGGATCCAACCTACGGGTATCTTTGGTTCAAAATTTCAATTTTAGGCTTGTTGATTAGTTAGTCCATTTTAAGCAATCCTAAACATTCATCTTGCACATTTTCATCCATTCATAATATTCAAACATTTTCAAGCATTCCCCATTGCGAAAGGGGTACATATGTGATCATAAAGAAGATTATCATGCCATTAAATAAATAAACATTAATCATGCATTGATTAGCTCTTCTAACTTACGAAAATGAGCATAAATTAGTCCACAAAGTAGAGGTCGAATGAAAGGGAAACATCCCCTAAGTCTAGTTAAGATGCCCAACTAAAAGGGGACCATACTATCTTAACCTTGTCCCTTGGCATCCTAAATCATTTGTTATCCTTATTGTCATTGACCTTATTAGGGATTAATTATGGGTCTCATTCTATTATTCAATATACACCATTAAACACATAAAGCATGTAACAAACCTATGTGCATTCGATTTTGAGCCCTATGATGCACGACTAATGATGAGAACTATTATAATTAATCTCAAAAGATGTAAAGGGATAGGTTGCAAAAGAAAGGAATAAGGCTTAGAAAAAACCCCCAATCAAGCCTAAACTAAGTCTATGACCTAAAACAAGCCCAACACAAAACCAACTAGGCTACCAATAGATGGTTGTACAACCAACATATATGGTTATACAATGAAGCTTCTAACCTTAATAGAAAGAATATTCTAGAACAATTGATTGTTGACTTCCATATAGCTATACAACTTGGTTCAAGTATGTATAACCAATATCTTAGTTGAACAGACAACTTGAAAACCTTAATTTCAAAACTTATTTTAATCCTATCAGCTGAGATTTAAGCATCAGGTGTAACTTGAGCCATTTTAGCTCAGTTGCACTTACTTCTTCTCTATAAATACCCCACTCACTTGAGAAAAAAAGAGGATTTTAGAAACCTAGTGTCATTCTACTAAAATTGATACTAAACTCATCTAAAACATAAAAACCAAGACACATAAATTATCCATTCAAAGATCCAAGGTAGAATCAAAGCCTAAGGACTTAGCTTTACATTCATCCTTTACATTTTAGACAATTATTCATGCCTCTAATGCCTCTAAGGGTAACGTATACAAAAAGAACCATCCAAGCCTTTGAACTTTTTATTCTTCCCCTATTCTTCTTCTTTTCATTTTGCAAAAACCTAGTCCTAGTAGTTTGTACAAACATATTTATGGTATGTATAGATTATTATGTAGGCTACACAGACCATAGTTGGTCTATACAACCTACTTTGATTGAAGAGTAATGTGGTTTTTTTCCCTTTTCCCTTCATTCATTTTCTTCTAGTTTTTAGGGTTTCAATGGGTTTTCTTGTGAGCCCTAACACTAAAAAGGGGTAAGTTCTCATACTAATGATCCCTATTCTTTCACTTTTAGAGTAAGGATTAAGATGATAAGGTTTTGTGTTTGTCTTTAATGATTTCAAGCTCACATACCTATGTTCTTTTCTTCTCTTTCATTGTACATGTTTATGATAACCTTATTAGACATATGATTAGGATAAGGAGTTTGCATCCCAAGATCTCTTGCATGTTTATGATTAATGTGTAGTTTTGGTAAGCTTTTCTTTTACAACCCCAAAAAGGTGACTAACTCATTAGCTTGATCACCCTTCCTCTTTCTTTACATGATGGTTTGAATTATAGTTAAGGGGAGAGTTCATGTCTCGATGACCTTTGTTTTTATTCCATTTCATGTTTAAGGCATTATGAGTACCCCAAGGCCTTACAATGTTTGTTTCCTTCATTTTGATATCATAGCTTCACCCATAACTAGTGATATCTTTATAATGCTTTAGCCTATTAAGAGCATTAGAGGAAGAGGATTCAATGATCCAAAGACTCCTAATTGATGACTTTAAACCCCAGCCTAAGGCCTCCACTATCCTCTAAGTGCATTTGTATTTCATTTTAATATAATATGAACATGCCCCATTTATCATCCTTATGTGTTTATTTTTTTTTATTTATTATCATTAATTATATGTGTGAGCTCATGCTTGATTTTAATGGTGATGGGATCATGACATATTGACCTTGGACATAGAAGCATGCTAGGTCCCTTAACTTGGAGATGAATTTGATTAACACTCTAGATGCATTTAGGTCATTGTTGCTTTTGCTTTATTCTTTTATATGGATACTAACATGTTTACCTTATTTTTTGTAGGTCATTATGCATGTTTACTTTGATTTTGCATGTTTATTTTTGTTAACTATGCATGGCCACCCCTTTAGATCATTGTTGCATCCCCACCCCATGGAGAATGGTTGTAATGATATGTGGATGTGATTATTTTGAGATGTGCTAAATGAATAATTTAAGGCCATTAACCATACCAATTAATGATAAGGTTAAAATTGTAATGATAAACTAAAGATGCCCAAAGGTTGCATCCCTAAATTTTGGCAATTTGGGAGTGTCTAACCTTTTTTTCTATGTCATACCAATTTCTCAAACCCAATCTCTAATGTGGTGAAAATGGATTGAGCCTTCTAATTGACTTATATTGCTTATAATTTATCCTTGTCTAGATTCTTGTCTCAACCAAAGTTGGGTGGTGACTCTATTTTGATTAGGAATGTTACTAACATATTGTCTTGCTTAGGTCCTCTAGTGACCAAATAAAACTTTGGAAAAAAAAAGAAGCTTTTATCATGTAAGAGGCAAGGGTCTCCGATGATCCTAAACACATGCCATTTTTTGGGGTTATACCAATGTATGACCCCCCCTATCCTCTTAGTCCCCTGTTGATCAATAAAAGGTATGGTCCTAAACAAGATTCCCTTATATTAGGGACTTCAAAATTGACTTCACATTTAATTTTTGGTTCACTCTTATACTTTTATCTTTGTTATTAATAAGTTCATTGCATTCATTTACATTAGGTCCACCTTTTAGATAACTAATGAATTCTTCAAGCTTAAAACTTGATCTCCATTCAAGCTTAGGAGATAATAAGGAGGGTTCATCACTCATGAGCCTAGTATCTTCAGGTATATAGAATGAGGGGTATATGACAACCACCCTTCAAGCTTATGAGAGCCCTTAACAACCCTCGAGCCTCTAGGTGACATGTAGGAACCAATAATACCTTGCATTTTTCTTAAGAGTAATGGAGTTTCCAAATAACATAACTAAGTTATCCCTTATGTAAATATAACGTTATTCCATGCACCACAATGTAAATATCCTCTATGTATATACTTGTGTACTTCCCATTCCCCGTCATGTAAATAGTATTTTACTTCCTTTCTTTATGTGGAAACTTATATACATCTCTTCTTTCCATTGTTAAAGGATTCTTTATCCACTTGTATATTTTCTTTATCAATGTAAATAGTTTTACTTGTAATTATTGGTATCTTTTATGGCTTTTATAGCTTTTGTGTACATATGTTTTTTTGGGACCTTTGCCCTACCTAGTTTAAGGGGACCACACCTATTATTTATTCCTTATTAATAGAAGAATAAAACCATATATAGGAAAGAGCCCCAATACCTCGTGTGTAGGCATAATAAGGTAGGAAGGATCTTTTGCTAATAATGTGTGCATTTCATGCATACATACATTTAGTATTTATTCATGCATCATACTAATAACCCCTGTTTTATAGCCATCATAGCTCCATATAAACCTTCATGAAAGAGAAAGACAATCGACTAGCTAGGAAGAGCAAGACACCTGGCTTGATCTAAAGACTGGATTTATTTATGAAGCCAATAATTCCACTCAAAGCTATAGAGAACATCACGGTTGACCTTAGCCAATGATGGAGGAGAGGATTGTCAAAAAGATGGATAAACACTTTAGTGAGATCTTGAAGAAAAATGGAGCATCTGTTAGCAGAATTGATAAGGGGAAGGAACCTATAGAGATACCCCCACTTGTGATTATTAATGATGATTTGTTTGGGATAAAGGAGTATTACAATAACAAAATGGCCAAGGAAGTAGGGAGTATGACTATAGCTCTAGATAAGAATATGGAAAATGACAAAAAGACTATTTGATTTGATGGTATTGATTAGCAATTATAAAAGATCTAAAAGACTCTAAGTACTAGGGGTTTAGAATAGGAAATGTACATTGAGGAGTTACTAGCTCACAAGCCTTAGAAGCTCCCCATTAATTTTTGAATGCACGAGCTGTCAAAGTTCATTTACACCCAATATGTAACCAACCACATCTATTCTTATGTGTTGGTTATGAAAACATCTAAAGCTCTTACAAATACCATGCTTGAACTTTTTGAGTTGTCCTTAGAGGGAGATGCAAAGACTCAATGCTATAATTAGCCTAAGATAATTAAGGGAGATTGGAAAAATCTGACTGATGCTTTTGAGAAACACTATGATTGTATCTTAGATCTATAAGTTACCCAATAAGATCTATAGTCATTGAGATAAAAAGCCAATAACAGTTTCAATAATCATTTGAGGAGATGGAAGAAAATGGTTTCTAAGGCAACTACTGAACTAATGGAGAGAGAATATATCAACATGATCATTAAGGGAGCATTACCAAGCATAAGTACTAGAATTAATGGGATTTTGGTATACAGTTTCAAAGATCTTAAAGAAACTAGACTACAAGTTGAAGAGTTGGAGTTAGAGTTGAAGTAATAGTATGGTAAAAGGAAAAGTGTGCCACTCTAAGCTCAAGGGAAGGGAATAAAATTATAGATGTGAACTTAGAAAGAGCTCTTAGGCAGTTTATAGACTTTGGCATATCTTTATCCAAGGCATTGAAAAGGTTACAGAAGAAGGGGGTATTAAAACCATTAGCACTAAGGCCATCTCTTAATCCTTTGCCAAGAGGATATGATGCAAATGGTTATTGTGCTTTTCGCCAAGGGCTTAGGCACATACAGATGGTTGTTACAAGCTAAGGCAATGTTTAGAAATGTCAAAGTGGTAGACTTGGGTGTGAAAATTGAGGAGAAGGTGAATAGTATGTATAGCTATACAACTTGCATAAGTCGTATGTACTGATATATAGTGATCTATATAGATTACTTGTTAGTCTGTATATACCACTTTTTCTATAAATTTTACAATTGAACTTTCCTTGTGTTTTGCACTTCCAAATTGATTTATATTTGTTTAAAAGGGCACAAAAATGCATACATAGGCAAAAATTACATAAGCATTTATCCAAGTCAAAAAAAGAGACTAAAAATGAAAAAAGGCATATATTTTCCAACAAAAGTGGTAAAAGTTCAACAAAATGGAGACACCATCACCTTAAAAAGTACCCTGAACTCTTAAACATCCAAAATAAATGTTTAAAGGGGGCTTTCAAAATTAGCTTCATAATCATACTATAGTGTAAAAATGATAAACTATTCTAATAATATAAATAAGAAAAGGAGTTCTAAAAGCCTAAACATAAAAAAGGGCAATAATGGTTGGCTCAATCCTTGTCCTAAACAAAAGCGCCAATATAACTCTCTAACTCGGTAGGTACTCGCTGCTTCATCCACATAATTTAGGGCAATAACTTTGACAAATAGTTATAGGTCTTTCAAATTTCCCAATGTTGGCTCTAGACCACCTCTTATAATAAACATAGGGTTAGGATGGTTAAGTTACCAATGCATACATAAACATGATCATAACCATTCATACATAATTTGCATTATTACTAACTTAGACTTCGTGAGTCTGCTGTGTGATGGCTCTTTTAAGTGTACTAATGAGGTTAAAATGGCCTCAGCTTGGATACAAGAAAGAAGTAAAGCTAATAAATTCATAAAATTAATAAAAATGGCAATAAACGATGGATAACACTCACATGAGATATGCAACCATGCATGTCTCCACTAGATTATTAAAAAATGGATTCAAACCCTTTCTTGTGGCTCCCAACTGATGGAGCTGGCATCGTGGTTACCTCTATGGATAGGCTATCGTCTCTTAAGCATTATAGTGCAACATCATCCTTACATGAGCTTCATGATGTTGCATGAGCTTCATGATGTGCCTCATCAATCAGAATCATCCCTATTAGAGTCTTAGCCATCCAAGCCGTGTACCCCACCCTGTTTGCCGCAAGTTGCCCCCTATATCTTAATGCTAAGGCTTGCTGATACTCATCCTTTTTTATGCTCAATGCCCAAAACATGTCAGAAGGTGGACGATGGGGTATAAGTCGAGCATTTGGCCCTTTTATACCATAATAGCACATTTTCTCTCTAAGGTACCACTCATCGGTAGGGGCCCCCACTAGTAATTGTCACCCATACTAGGCCTCGATCACCTCCAACCACCAAGTATTAACTAGCCCTCTCCAATCAATATGAAGCTATAAATGAAACAAAATAATGAAGTAAATCACTAAAGTATTTAACCAAAATCATGAATAGTATTGTAGATCAAACATACAAGAGTCATAGTCAGTTCATTTAAACGATTACGCTTGACCCCACAAATGATTCCTCATGATGTGCGAAGCTCCACTTCACGAAAGAGGGATAACAACCCTCCATATCCACCAAAAGGTCGCTACCCATTAGCAGCTCTAACTCGATAGCCCAAGCTTGCCAAAGATATGTCATTAACTATGTCACTATAAAAATCTATTGGGTTAGTAATTAAATTTTTAATTGCTAACTAGGCAAATTCTTTTGCTCAACTACCTTAGCAATGGACTTAGGTACATTCCTAGAGTGTTGGTCACTAAGTATTATTAACAAACTAATGATAAAATTCGTTGTCGATATTCCATAGCTAAGCTTAATGATGAAGTTTTCAATTGCTAAAAATAGCAACAGAATAAAGATAAACTTTTTCATTGCTATTTGGTCACTAAGCTTAGCTGTGAAATTTTCTATTGCAAGCCTATTGCTAATTTGGTAGTTTTTCATTACTATTCTATCACTATTCCATTGCTATAATTTTTTAATATTTTATACATTACAATTTTATATTATTAAATTTTATTCATATTTATATTTTATTAAAAATTAATATTGAAAAGAACACAATATATAAAAATATTAACATTATACATATAAGATACATAAATATGAAACAAAAAACCTAATGATCTACCTCATTATCATGTCCCTATAAATAAAGATCGTTCTTTGGAAGCAAAGGGCTACTGAGGGTGCTAGTACCAGAGGCCTTTGACTGTGCATGGTAGTTAAATAGTAGTAAGTGTCTGGTGCATTTGATTGCTAAGGGCAACAAACCACTGATCAAACTCATGCTACATCTCTTCTCGGACATGCCTCTTAATGCACTTCTCCAAATGTAGGTCAGAAGCCATCTGTGACATGGCTAAGAAGGAGCTGACGTAAGAAGGTTAAGCATTAGATGTCACCTTGGAGTCCAGTTTGTACACTATGCTCTTCTTGTATCCTCAAACAACATCCATGTACAATTTGTTGATGTTAAGGGCTTGAGATTCTACAAAGCCCTTTAGTAGTAATGAAATAGTTGCAGACATACTTCTCTCCACTACTTCTTGATAAATATGAATAATCATTATGAAATATTATTGAAGTTATTATCATTGCAATTTCTTTAAAATGAGAAATAACACATTGGTTTTTCTTTAACTTACATTATTATTCATTAACAAATTAATTGTCTACCTTCTTAATGTGTCTCTTTGAAACCATAAAATCTATAGGGGGACATTTTATTTCTTTCTCCTAAAATAAAATTTTATTAATTTACTTCAAACATTTTATTAAATATAAAAAGATAAGTAGACAAACTAACCAAGTCAATGGCGTGCTTAAGGAATGATCTAGATTTGGTTGTATGGTTAGATGGACCAATAACAACCCCAATAGTTTTTGTGTATCTGTTCCTAAAAGCTTGGGTAGACTGAGTGATGACAGGTTAGTGCTATATAAATAACCCCTTGAGTTATAAGTGCACAAGTTATTAAGTAATAAAGTGTATAAGAGTACAAATATCGTTCTCGCGAGGATCGAGATTAAGTATAAAGCTTCTTATTCCTTATATTATCTAGAAATCTTAATTAAAAGTAGGTTTAAACTAAGAATTAAAACAAAGTACAATATAAACAAAGTGATTTCAAAGGAAATAATCAATATAAGAAGTTAACTAGGGGTTCAACTTCACTTTTTGACTTATTAATGGGTTCCTAATCCTTGTTTAATTAGTTTATTCATCAAGTGATAATATTGAGTCACTATGCTAATCAACTAATTCCTCTCAAATAGAAATTGACATATAAGAGCATGTTAAGCTAAAGGTTCCTTAACTCAAAAGCTAAGCATCATGTAATTGACTCATAAGATAAGACTCTATGGATAACAATGGTTTGTTAAGGTTCCTCAACTCAATAACAAAACAAGGAAATTGTTGAAGGATCCATTCTATGAAAAACATGTCTCCATTTTTTATTCATGGAACTAATATGATTAATGGCCAGATAATCAAACATGAAGTACTCAACAATTGTTAGCATAAATAATGAAAGAAACCAAAAATACTTAGATTAAGAAAACCCAACATAAGTCATACAAGATCTATTTACAACCCTAGCATAAAGAAAAGTAACTCATAATAGAAGAAAGAGAATAAGAAGTAATCAAACTAATGATAATTGAAGCCATGGATTTCAATTCTTGAAGCTCTTGAATGATTATCTTCTTGCTCCTTTTTGCTCCCAAACCGTTGATTGATTGATTCCTTCATTTTTTGAATGGTTGATGCCCTAGATGGGTTCTTTTTTTTTTTGCTTGATGATGATATTTTGCCTCCTTAAATAGGGCTTTAGCCATGTCTTCTATTTAGGAAAGTTGGAATCCAAAAATAGGAAGGAAAACCTTTAAAAGATTTGCATTTAAGTTGTAGGGCCTTGCCAATTTGCGATTATATTGTAGCAAAATAGGCATAGCTGTGTACATGGCCATGCTCTTTGTTTTTGTTCCACTTTATCTTTCTTCCTTATTGGTGAGCAACCATGCGCATAGCCATGCCTACTGATTCTGCATGACTTACTTCTTGGGAATTGCAATTGACTTTTGACCCCAAAGATGGGCGAATTAGCTTAGGTGGAAAACATGAAAGTTATAGTCCTATGTCTTAACATTTTAATGGTTTTTAAATTACCTTTTTTTGGAGATTTGTAGTAAGAGATATACCTAATAAACCAAAGAGTGCTCAAAACTAGAACTTAGGTTGCCTTTTCTTGCTCTTTAGCCATTTTTCTCCTTTTTAAGCCTACAAAACACAAACTTACTTCTTTTAATCCTTCTCATATGAAAAATTAACATAATATCATCAATATTGAGAATAAATTAGTTATGAAATATATGTAAATTATGCACCAAACACTGATCTTGAAATTTTGGTATTGACCATTATTTCTGCCACATATCCCATATATCTTGGAAGACGCATTATGACCAATTACCACTTCATCTTTAACCAAATAAAGTATCTAAATATCACCTAGCAGCTATATGCTCCCATACAGTCTTAGCCATGTACTCCATAACAACATCCTCAAGAAAATACTCCTGCAATATAAAGAAATAAAATATGAATGCATGAATAAAAATTGTATTAATTCAACAATTTAAATTGTACCATGAACTCCTCCCAATAGAAATCCTTGGTGTCTGCTAACATTTTCTTCCGCGCATAACTTGTAGGGTCCAAATGCTTCCTAAAAATCAAGGAAATCTATTGGAACATAGATTACCTAGGATTAAATTGTATAAAAAAATGCAAAGTTATATATATATATATATATATATATATATA